>OY978221.1:524756-576922 GCA_963854785.1 Vaccinium vitis-idaea
ACCATGTTTCGGACGGGAATACGGTGGTCCGGACTATCGATGTTGTTTGCTCACTGACGCTTTGTAGAGTCTTTGGTCCGGACGGGATACCACGGTCCGGACCACCAGGTCAGAAAGTGGCCTCTTGGTCCTCTTTTGCTCCTCTCCGCATCCTCGACGCTTCTAAACCACTCCAAAGTATGTTTTCCAAGTCTTCGAGCACTCGGAGCCTGTAACACCGTTAACCAACAAACGCTAATCAAATAACAACCTAATTTTCCTAACGGAGTGCTTTTTATGGGTGCTTTTTAGCACCTATCATTCTCTCACTATAATCACATAAAAAAACTGTGAAAAATCCGTTTATTAAAAAAAAACACCTTACTGGAACACTCTGTAAGTTTCTACTCAAATTTTGATAAAAATCTGGGTAGAAGGCGGAGATGTTCATATAGTGCAGATGGGGAAACCTGTAAAACCCCTCTCCGAGCTCCGTAGATTACAGAGGTTGCAATTTGGGTTTCCACTTTCAAATTAAATACTATGATACGAAGAAACGTTCTCAGAATTCCGTTGAGATTAACGGCAGCAGCCCTGTTTCAGTACCTCAAACCCCACGAAAAACCTGTCATTAACGTTCCTCTTCTTTTCCGCCATCTCCCTCCGTCAATTTCCCGCATTAGACGATGCTCGACCGAGTCGGCGGCCACCGACTCGCTGCAGCCATTTAAGTGCTCCGAGTTGACCCGGGTGGCTACGCTTGTCGACGGCTGCGACTACGAGCACTGGCTCGTGGTTATGGAACCTCCAAAGAGATACCCAGAACGAAGCGAAATTGTACACGAATTTATCACAACCCTAGCCTTGGCATTAGGAAGGTACCATTTTCTAATCCACATATTAGATTCAATGTTTTTTGGGTCTTTTGAATCTGGTTTCTTTCATGGGTTTTTGGTTTTTCAACCCATTGTCACGGAATTGTGATTGATTTTCTTTTTGTACTTTCGTTTTTTGCTATCCTATTTGGTGGGGTTGGAATAAAGTAAATAAGGGAAACTTGAGAAAATGTTCTTTTACAATAATTTCTTCAAATTGAGCACTATGAGGGCAAATTCATATTCAAGTGAAAAATAGAGTAGAAGAAGTTTGATTATTCGTAAGCGATAACTATCAAAGCCACAAAGTAATATTGGAAATTTTGAGTAAAGAAAAGAGTCTACCAAGAATTGGGTAACGAAAACAAGTTGACATTAAATTGGTTATAAGCTTTACTGGTGGACCGGTGAAGAATGATTTGGGAGGTTTTTAAATCAAAATAAAGTTGGGAGACTTATTTACGCACACCTGTACTAATCTCACGTCCTATTAAACATTCAATGGCGTCAAGAATTTTTTTGCCGGGTTGGGAGTTGAACCTGCATGCTCGATGTTGTAAGTCCTTAGTGTCTGCTTTGCTCCCTTGTGGTTGTTGGAGTCTGAGATTTGCTGTTGGTACTACTATGATAGATATGGATTTCTTACATCTGGAAACTCTGGCCTCCTTCCTTAATTTTTTTGCAGTGAGGAGGAAGCGAAGAGATCAATATACTCGGTTTCCACAAAGTATTACTATGCATTTGGTTGCAAAGTCTCAGAAAGTTTGATTCACAAGATCAAATGTAAAGTTTAAATTTCCAAGAGTCTCTTTCATTAGGATACCCAATTCCTTTTCTGCATTCTGTAATTGATACGATGGTTTTCATTTCCAGCTTTACCGAATGTGAGATGGGTTCTTCCGGACTCTTACTTGTGTCTTGGGGAAAATCACTATGGAGGTATTGTCTATGCTTTATGCTCATCTTCAACACGCTTCTTCTGGATCTAAATTTGAAGCATGACATGAGAACAATGAATATTCAAACTAGTTAATATGTTGCATGTGTTCCACTTTCTTTTTCTGGGCAGATAACCAGTTATTCATGGTTATTCTTTAGTAAGCAATAAAGGACAGTGGGAATAGAAGAACTTCACGAATTCTGGACTTTACCAACTAGGAGCAGGAGTAACACGACTACACGAGGTCAAATAAATTACTACTCCTACATGGGAACATTATGGCTTAAACTCGGCCAGGCAATTGACAGAATAATTTTTTCTGGGAAGGGAGAAAATTGTTTTCTGTTGAAGTTCCTCTTCTTCCACTTAAATCTCTTGAAACCATTGATTCTCAGGTCTCAACCTCTTGATTATCTATTTTGTTTTCAGCTGTTAGGCATTGCTATCATTGTGTTAAGCCTTGTTTAGAAGACAAGGTTTCTTATCCTTGTCCTTATGACCTTGGACTGTTGATGAGTTTTGAGTTAATCTTGTGATTAATTCAAAGACTTCTTTATTTGTCTTGCAGGAGAACCATTTGTCGAAGGTGAGGTAGTTCCGTATGATGAGAAGTACCACGCAGACTGGTTACGAGATAAAACTGATGATGAGAAGTATCACAGCACAGCTCGCTCAAGGAAATCCAGAAGAAAAGAAAGGAAAAGGATGTATGGACTACAAACTTTAGAAAGCAATAGAAGTTAACCTCCATGAGGCAGAAGATGTGACCTGAACCTGTAAATCCTTTCCAAGTCTGAAAGATCTGGAAATCCTTTCCGATTCTGTAGGATTATCAACTAATGGGGGCAGCGGGAGGGAAGAGAGATAGCACCCTACTTTTTATCTCATCTCCAGAAAGCACATCAGTGGCCCTTTAGGGTTTTTATCAAGGTTAGGCTCATCCATCTGGGGACGAAGAGAGTATTGCGAATCACCTTAGTTTTTAAGCAAGAAGTTTTCTCCTCCAGTCCAGTCGAACAGTGTTACAAAGTGACCTTTTCCACAAAAGAGCCACTGATGTGCTTTCTGCCAAGATAACGGGAAAGCTTTAGTCAAGGAGAATGGAATCGCAAGATTGGTTGCCAAAGTATTTGTACCACTTGGAAGTGTTCATGAGGCATATCCATGATGTTTTTTGGTTTGGTAATTAGGGTATATCCATGATGTTTTTTGGTTTGGTAATTAGGGTATATCCATGATGTTTGGCAACAAAGCTGCATTTTCTTACTCTAGCAAATTCGAAAGAGAAGCGTTTGAGGTGTACCACGCTTCAAGAATGCACTCAAAACAGTATCAGTAGAATGCTACAGTTGTACAACGGAAGGTTCTTCCCTCTTGCTTTTTTGTTTGTTGTTGTTTGGTTTTGAACGGTGGTTCTTCCCTTCGTTTTGATATATTTATGATTGGAGAAGAATTTGGGTACAGGGAGGTACCACGTGGTACCCTCTCGGTGAATCCGGGCTGTCCAATATCGCAACCAACGGTTCGAATTAAAAGTGTCATCCGGAATTTAAAAAAACAAAAACAAAAAGTGCATTTCAATCTGAGCCGTCGGATGCATTTTTGGATAGCCCAAATGCACCAAACGAGTACCACGTCACCCATACCCTATTTGCACCCAAGTTTTTCCGGAATGATTGGCAAACATTCAATACGTGACTAGAGTTGATTTCTTTTTGTGTTGTCATTGATTGATCTTTGTCTGATGACGCAAGAAATGTACTCTTCTATTGCTTAAGCTGAAATGTTGACTACTGAGGGGGTGCTTTACTAATAAAAAACAATTTTTTTCAAAAATCAAAACACGTGATTCTCTCGTAATATATCACATAAAAAACTGTAAAAAATCAATTTATTTAAAAAACAGCCTTAGTAGAACACTCCCTAAGTTTTGCTAAAACTACTTCTTCTACCATGTATATTTGTGATCGGTGCACAATCCGATGACAAACAAATACCACTGGGAATTCCTCTCCTCTTTTTTTTTGGAATAAACAGAGATTTCCACATTCCATTCCATTCATTACGCTCGTAAACAACAATAACGTATGGGGCGAGCGCCTTATGTGTTAATTCTGGACTCTCTTCTTTGGTTTAGTTCTACAGACTTGTTAATTTCCGTTTCATATTCATGTAAATTTTGAGAAAACCAAGTCATTAAATCTTCACTTTAGGAAGAACACAGTTAAACCTTTACTTCGATTTTGTGTTGTTACTTCATTAAATCTTCTTTTAGCCATTGGCTAGTACAATTCAATTTGCACGCATAAAAATCAGAAATGGGGAATCCCATTTTGATTTACTAGGATGTAAATAAATTACAATGTTCTTTCAAGCAAGAACAGTCCTGTAGGAACATCAAAACTCCCATACTAGAACTGGTTTTAGCAAAAACAATAATAATAATAATAATAATAAAGAACTCTTTTTTTTCTCTCTTTCCCCCCTCCCCCACTTGGCATGGCACCAAAAACCCAGACCCCATGGCATGCATTAGACATTACAAGCCATAAATGAGACAAACACCTACTGAAATGGGGAAGAACCTAAATGCGAAAATGGGAAACTACAGAAGAGGAAGGAGAAACACAAGTCTACAAATAAACTGGGAAAATACCAAAACTTGATATACACAACAAACTAATGCTGAATGCTTTAATCGGTGCCCAAAAAACCCAACAGATATTTCCAACAGTTCACGTCTAAGAAAGTAAGAAACGGCTTCCGGAAATATACACCTGTTGAATAGTATAAATAAAGAAACAAGTTACTCACGGAAGAAATAATTAGCCGCAACATCTTATCTCACTTTTAACTAGAGGTTAACACAGTATACATCCATACCTTGATGTCCACGGAACGACCACAAAATTTTTTTATACAAAATGAAAGAACCCTGAAACATCCACAGATGTAAGGGAAACCATAAGAATTATTCTCCAACGAGATTATAATGTCAAATAGAAGATGCAAATAACAAGTATTGGCACCTCTGGTGAACAAAATTTTGATTGGCGCTGCTGGCTGGAGTAAGAGGACATGAAGCACTTGCAACATCAATATATTAGAAGACTTTCATCTGGTGGTTATGCTATCTGAAAACAAGGCTTCCATTTTGTTGGTGTCTCAAAGTTTCAACGAGTGACTTGTAACATGATTTTAGCGCCTCCATATCATTACCCTGGCAAAAAAGTAAACATCAGACACAAAAAAGGAGTATTTATCGCAATGTTGTTTAAGAAGCAAACTTTTGCACTGTGTCGAGATTAGTGGGGTTGCTTCTTTTCATTTCATGTGTGTCGTCTTCCTCCTCTCTCCTAAATTGGGAGGACCAGAAGTCATTGTCCCAGCATTTAAGCAAATGCCAGACCAATGTTACCAGAAAATAGTGCCACTTTCCTGGTCATCGAACTCGATAAATTTTTGGCCCTTGATTTTCCTTCTCCTCTCCAACGTTCACCTCCAATTTAGCTAAGGCTTCCCATATTCTTCACATGAAGCTTTTTATTTTTGAAGAGCATAACATGAAGCTATTTCAACATCACAAATTTGTTCTTGAAAAAGTATTAGAAGTTAATCATATTTATTTGATAAATTGTGTGTTACGAGTTGGGACCGAAAGTTGCTAGTGAATTTGGGTTTAGATAGACTAGTAAAACACAGGATATGATTTCCCACCTTACCTCCCGATCATCCTAGCCCATCCTGAAAATGTTCCCCGTTGCCTAGTAGTGTAAAGAGGTTACACCCCTTTGGGCATCTCTAGTGAAATTATAACACAATCAAAAGCAGAAGAGAGTGTTTCCATAGCATAATGATACCTGCAACTTTTGACAATATTGTGCTGCCAGATCTTGGGAGCAATATGCAGCCGGGAAACTTTTCGACACAAAATGAACCAGAAAATCATTTCCAAACTTATCATACATGACCTTTTGGGCCAGCACTATTTCTCCAAACAGAACAAGCTGCAACATAAATTAAAAACATTACAATTAGAAAACTATTTGGAAAGCGGTGACAAAGTTATACTCTCTTTTTTTAACCACCGCGACGACGTAACAAACCACACCTCTTATTGGGACCATTTATTCTATCACAACTACCATCTATACCAATACAGACCAGTAACTTCTCCATAACTACTATGGTCACAGCTTTTAACACTGGCAGGATAGGTGATCTTATGTCATTCAAAGTATAGAGAGAAATAAGAAAAAGATAGTCATGCAAGTAGGAGTTGAACTAAATCCAAGGATCGTAAATTCGAAGAAGCAATTCACATGAACAAGTGGGGGAAACTTTTTCCAGTCAGTAAAAGGGTAACTTACTGTATGTGCGTCACGGAACTCAAAGGACTTGTCAAGCACACTGTACAAACAACAATTGGTTGCAAAGGTCTCAATGACAAAGCTCTGGAAACCAGGAACCTGAAACATTTCAACCACTTCAGCAAATGAACGAATAATAATCGAAAAGTGGGAAATCTACTTTTCACAAGAACAATCAGAGTCAGGTGGAAATTAAGATCTGGAAAGAGGAAGGCAGGGAGAAATTGCTTGAAACATTACCTTTTCTTCACCATATGGCCTGTTGCACCAGTCTTTAATTAGTCTAACAAATATCTGTACACAAGACTAAATGAAAAAAGTAACAGAGTTAGATTCAATCCATGAGAATAGTTTATCAGCCCAAAGTATTGGAAATCGAAGTAAAACGAAATCACGTCTTTGATGGACACACTGCCACACTGCAGACACTCCTACATGCGGGTTTGACATTTTATTTTGAACCTCTGCTAATTCATCTTAATACTCCCGAAGATAGACAGAGAGTCCAAGATTCTATTTTCTTAAAAAACTTTTGGCATTCCAAATGATGAAACACAATCTGCTGAGTAAAGAGTAAGATTAGAGGCTTATAATACATAATTACTAAAATGAGCTCGTCAAGCTATCTCCTAGATTGTGAAACAGAACTTCTTGTACAATTTTATTTCGCTTTCAGGCAGCTACTGGTGTCAAAATTGTCCGTCTCCTACATTACATAAATTTATCACGGTAAAGTTCCACCTTGTATCATAGTGTTTCTATTGTTGATAGATATAAAGCATTGGACGCACCTTTCTTACAACCATGTCCTTGTGATTACAAGCAGCATACAATAGCAACTGCATCATTGGATCCAAGTAGCCTCTACTTTTAGGGGAGAGGAAAACCGAGGACAGATCATGTGTAGTAATCACATGAAGGAAAGTGTACAAGGTTTGTTGAAGCTCTTGCAATTCACGAATTTCCTTCAATAACAAGAAGCAATTACTCATGAGACAGATGTAAGACAACAAAACAATATTTCCATCACCAGTACATTGGCAAGCAAATTAAATGCAACCTTCCTATCATGCAGAATGAAGGCTAAAAGCAGAGCCATAGATTTTAAGATCAATTTACATGCATAGGTTTTCTATTACTCATGAGACAGATGTAAGACAACAAAACAATATTTCCATCACCAGTACATTGGCAAGCAAATTAAATGCAACCTTCCTATCATGCAGAATGAAGCATAAAAGCAGAGCCATAGATTTTAAGATCAATTTACATGCATAGGTTTTCTATTACTCACGAGACAGATGTAAGACAACAAAACAATATTTCCATCACCAGTACATTGGCAAGCAAATTAAATGCAACCTTCCTATCATGCAGAATGAAGGCTAAAAGCAGAGCCATAGATTTTAAGATCAATTTACATGCATAGGTTTTCTATTACTTTCCACAACTATAAAAAAAACGTGCTCATTTCCTAACCAAAGAACTATAATGGTAGAAGATATCAGCACCGAGCTCAAATTCGGTATTAAAGCCATTTCAACGAATCCTCTAAACATATATTCAATATAGACATTTTGACTGGTTAGCTAAAAGTTTGTACCCTTTACTCCTATTCCTATATCTCATCATGAAAAGATAAAACTACAACACATGTATCATGATAACAAGTGCAAAATTAAAAGGCACAAATGAATGACCGAGGTGCCATGCAACCAAGGACATCAGTGAAAAGTATGTAAGGTTTTAATCAGCGCCAAAACACAGTATTATGGGCATCTGTTCAATTGCACTCACTCACCATTATAACATCATGTTTACAGGGTAACACATCTAGAGACAAATGTGGGAGGATAGAAAAAAACAGTTTTCACTTTTATGTCAATATAGCCAGCAGATCATAACTCTAACAAATGAGTCCAGCCAAAAGTTACATTTGAGAAGCTCTAGGCTAGGAAGTTACACGCAGGCATCACAAAAAGCAGGGTAAAGACCAAGAACATGAAACGCGTACGTTTTTCCAAATGCGTAAAAGTTGAGGATGAGAACATCTGCATGCACTGTCACCTTACTACTATTCAAAAGCTCACATACCTCTGTATTGCTCCCTGGTCCAGAAGGAAATCCATCCCTCGGAATGACGTTAAATATCCTACTAGCAATATCAGGATATAATTCCTCCAATATGTCATGGAGCGCAGTGTTGAATTTGCAGATTAGCTGATTGAGTAACACAAGGAAAGCCACCATCTTCTTTGGCTGAAACAAAAGATTATATAAATCAAACAGTTAGAGAAGTAAAGACATCAAAAAACATACTAATGGAGACCAATGTAATCATACTCCCGGAAAAAGAAAGAGCAAAACTGTCACATTCATGTTACAATCCATATCCTATACCATACTTCAACCAGTATCCGGAGATACGGGAAGGAAGGCTTCTTTTACTGCAGGAAAACCATCCTCCGCGACAAGGTAAATCATAATCAACTATACTGAGAGGAAAATCCCTTCACAGGAGACTGGCATCAGCCCTAGATGGAGAAAATCTTCCATACACATGGCTAAATTTGAGTCCAAGTACAGCAAAACTTTTGTCTTCCAATATATTTTCGTCACACAATCAAGGAGAAGTAAAATGTATGCACCCTAGGCACAACAAACTAGTAAGAAGTGGGTATTTAAGATAATAAAACAACATCCAGTAAAGAGAACATGCTTTGCGCCTCGTAATGAACTGAGACGTGAGTTGACCTGATAATGGGAGGAAAATCAGTGATTACAGGAGACATAATGACATACTACTTACAGTTTCCTGTAATCAGATTCAAAGGTAATATGGGTAAAGGCAAGGCAATGGAGCAAAAAAACAGGGGAAGTGGTGGTGTTTGCATTTTTCAGAAATGAAAAGTTTGTCAGGGGGAAAACTTATATTGCTCAATAATGTAGAAGCAATGTGAAAAGCAAACAACATTTAAGTACCAATACGAAATGCTTATACCTCACTTTCCGCAAGCAACTGCTCCAATGTCTTGGGGAGATAAGGAAAGACGGATGTTCCTAAGGTGTCCACCATGCGGTGAATAAACGATGTGACCTGATTTAACCAGGAAAAAAAACACATAAAGACAAAAAATGAAAAAGGCAAAAATCCGTAACCTGAGCAGTGAAGTAGCTAGCAGTGGGTGATGGTGAAATCAATAAAACATAAAAAAAAATGCTCAAAATCATACCTTACACCTCAAGGGCTCAACCTTTGGAAAGACAACCAGTATTTGGAGGAGGACATCCAATGTCTGAGAGAACAAAAGCAACATTATTGCAAGGACACATCACCAGATAACTAACACTGTATACAATGTACAGCCCAGAAATGATAACCAACCACATAATACATCTTGTCATAAGAGAGAGCTTATAGGTTAATGTACAATGAAAAGGTGAAAGTAGTAAACATATTGAAAAAACTAATCAATTGCTGAGCATCATGTTCTCATCTGTTAGGCAATTGTTGCTCATAATTGATAACACCACAAATGGGCAGAAATGGAAAACGATTAACATAATCAACTGATAGATCTTGAATACCAACCTGCTTAAACATGAGACCAATTGCAGGTCGACTACCAGTTACAAGACGCTCGTTGAAGCCCTGATTACATGGAATTGTCGAGAATTAAGGACAATTAGGGAAATATACAATCACATTACAATTGCAGTTAAAACTTCGAGAAATAACTTCCAAACATCACAAAGAAAAGTCTTCTCCAAAAAACAAAAAAAAAAAGAGCATGACTCCAGACTTCACACATCAAAGCACCATTAGACAACCTTGGCAACAACATACTAAGTCACTTATTCCGTTTTTACTTTAATGGCTAATAGGTTTCCAGATACATCAGAGAAATGTCTACATGAGCAGCATCAAAAAACTTTACATGCAGAAGAAACAGAAAACTGGACATGATGCAATATGCACATCCTATATTATCTGAGAGAATGAAGACAAGAACCTTGCTGAGGGCATTAATGGCCATGATTATTTGCTGAATAGTAGCAATCTTTGCAGGAGACTCTTCTGAATTCTGTACTTTGGCGTTCAAAAGTGAAGCTTCAACCTGTTAAAAGTACGAGTTAGGTTACATCGGTCAAAAGCAAGAAATACGGACATTACAGTATAATCATTTCCCGATGGGCCATATGAATGAAAACAAACGTGGTTACACACAAAAGAGCATAAGCTCATTACACAAGGGCCCCTAGTGCCACTCAATGAAATAATTGAAATTTACCTGCTGACAAAGAGGAGTAAGCAATGCGGCAAGGTAGTCAGTTTGCTTCTCCAGTGGTACATCTTCCATCCCAATTAATAAGCCAATTGCCTGCAAAGTGTGTACGGAAATTCTAGTTACATCCAAGCAGACTGAAACCAAACTACCGAGATTCCATTTCTTTTATACAGGGTCATCTTTACAAACGAACCAGTTACCTCAAAAATGTGACTACCATCTTCAGATCCAGAAAGCTCTTTTGAAGTACACTCTATTGTAGTAAATTGAGCAATTGTTTCCTGCAGACTCTGAAAATACATTAACGGGGATAAGGGGGAGAGAGAGAGAGAGAGAGAGAGAGAATCAATAGATTTATACTTATTTGATACCTGCAAGATTGTCTCTACGAAAGGCAGAAGCTTTGTTTTGAGCAACCTCACAGCCCTCATGAAGAGATAACTTGCCCTTCGACTGACATTAACATTTGTATGGCGTATTCCTCTTTCATCGAGAAAGGCAGCCAGGACCATAGGTACATATTCAGTATGCTCTAGAACGAACTTTATATATCTCGTGACTGTATCAAGATACACAAGTGCGACCAGCCTACTAGAATGGCAAGGAAACCTGGTCGACAGGAGCAATGGCACCAGCTCTCTCAGAAGACCACTTCCAGTTCTCCTCGCTTCATCGCTTATCGACTCTCCATATGCATAAAAGAGGGATAGTGCAGCTTCTACCTCCTCAACGTTCCTATCGGCAGAACATGCAACAGCACTATCTAAAGAATTCCTGATAAAAGCCTGAGTAACATCGGGTGCTACGCGACCTACACTCCGAAGCAGCACAAATAAATCCTTCCTAAACTCCACCATCCTATCTTCCTCTTCTCTCCCAATTTTATCCAGTTTATCAATATTGTCACGATAAATAGGATCATACCGAATCTGAGAACGAATAACTTCCAATATTTGACCCACGTGAAGCAGCTGCTGCTCCCTTAGTGGAGAGAGACTCTTCATCGTGGCCACATAACCCGAAAGAAACTGCACAGTACTGAAAGTCGTGTCAATTTCACAGTTCTGCATGACGTAAAAAACAGAAGGCAAAACCTCATTTAAAAGCTCCGTTGGAACACCAACATCATCCTCGGGATTCAAACGTTTGGAGCATTCTAGTACCTCAGTTGCATACCCAGTAAGCAATGCTGCTACTTTTGAAACCAACTCAGAATCACCATCCTCGGCTACCAAACCAAAAACCCTACTTATTTGAAGACTCTGCAAAAGCCTAATCTTGGGCTTTGGATCCATACGCTTGGAAACTACAGCCAGGACACAACCAACAGCAGCACCTCGGAGTTGATCGGGCAAACCATCGACCAAAATTAGCTCAAATAATAGTGGGATAAATGCATCATTCACAATTAATCCGATATCAATCCAAGAAATGTATCTCCTCATAGAATCTAAAACACTGGAGCATAGATCCGGATCAGAATTCCTATACATAGACACAATGTCATACCATGCTCTGACAATCTGAGCCACACACTGCTGCCTCATTGCATCCTTAACCTTCGAAGCAACAGCCATCTCTTCAGAACTTCGGGGGTAGTCCAGACTAATCAATTCATCATCCAAAGCATTTAAAACCCGACAAAACATATCAATCACCGCTGCACCTTTGCTCAGGTGGGGTAGGTAATCAACAAACACCAACGGCCAAATTAATGGGTATTCAAAATAAATCAAAGTGACTATAACCTGAGCAAGTTTGTTCTTGATAAATGCAGGACCGTCCAAAACCCTAAGAGGGTTGTTGTTCTTATCATCAATACCCTCTAAACAAGCCATGGAAAACACAGAGTTCCTCACAAAAGACTTCTCTTCATGACTCATTGACAAATACCGAATACGAAGCACTTCGTGTAGCGATTGCAAGCACCAAAACTGGACTTGAACTATGTTACAAACACGCAGACGCTCGATACATATGCTACATATTGACGTAGTCTCCTTAATTTGTTGACTATAAACAACAGCTTGTGATTTCAGAACCGGATCAATGGTTCCCGATTCGTCAAAACTAATTAGTATAGCTTTCTCCAGATCATCCATTGTGATAAACCCTAGCCACAAACCCTAAAACCTGATAAACCTCGGTTCAATCACACAGTCCCTTCAAAAACTAGGTTTTCTTACCAAAAGTTGATCCAGATTGTAATGCAACACACCGATATACGTCGGGGAAAAGAATTGAATCAATGGATAAATCTGTGAAGCCCTCGCGTACCTTCGAATGGAACAAACAAGGTGGATTAGAGCGATCTCTAATGTTTGTTCGGGCGGTGCAAAGATTTCGACAAAAAATAAAACTAGGGTTTAGTTGATTTTGGTTTGGGTTTTTTGGTGTTGAATTGGAATTTGTGTTTGTGAATAAGCAAGTATAAATAGCAGAAGAGAAAAGGCAGTTAGTGAGGGGTTTTTGTGGTTTTGCAAAACGCAGGTTTTCTTGGGAGGAAGGAGAGGATTGGAGGAGGCTGATTTCAAGAGCATTGCTATCTTATATAGCAAACTAATTTACCCAAAACTCCTCAAATTTTGTGAAAACATCATAGGAGTAGTATTTATTGTCAAAGAAAAATGACCCAAAAAAAAAACTGCAAACAATAAATGAGGCGAGGTTTCCATAAGATTTTATGGGAATAAAATGAGAAATCCCATAACATCGCCGATTTGATTTTATGGAATTTCTCATTTTAACATGTACGTGTTAAAATGGGAAATCAGTCAAATCACAGTTATGAGATTTTTCATAAATTTCATGGCAAATGGGAAACGAAAAACCTATGCGTACAGAAGATATAATGCATAGAAAATGTATAATGGCTTTTGGGGCCTACTTTTGGGTTTCACACGAATAATCCGAATTGTTAAATAATTTCAAAATATTTTTTTCTACGGTCTTTCAACAAATCAGCTCAATTGGATATGTGTAACTGGTCGATCCAAAACTCCAAGTTTTCATTCATAACTGTTCGAATGAATACTTGAAGTTTTGGATCGACTAGTTACACATATCCAATTGAACTGATTTTTTGCGAAAGCATAGGGAAAAATATTTTTGAAATTATTTAACGGTTCGGATTATTGTTCGGACCCAAAAGTAATTGTACATTTTTCTGTACATTATATGTTTTGTACGCATAGTCAAGTCCAAGGGAAAACGTATAGGTGCAGAAGGTTTTATGTACATAAAATATACAACGGCTTTTAGGTCCTAGTTTTGGTCTCATACGAATAATCCGAACCGTCAAATAACTTTAAAATAATTTTATGTAGGGCATATGTGTAGCTGGTAGATCCAAACTGCAACTTTAAGTTTGGATCGACCAGCTACACATATGCAATTGAGCTAATTTACAAATATTATAGCAGTCGGAGGTTCCTTGCCTCCCAAGGCTACCACAAATAAAACACTATTGACCAGGAAGACTATTTTTTTCTTTTTCTTTTTTAATTTTATTTTCGAGAAAGACTGGTTGAAAATAGTAGCAGGTTGCCAGGTTTCGTTGGATTTAGTCAAGCATTGGGCAACACTTTATTTAAAACCAACCCTGATACAATTAATTGCAAAAGTGTTTTGCGTTTACATGGTATTGGCCCTGTTCGTTTTCCAGTTTAGTTTTAGTTTTTATGACATCATCATTTTCCTCATTTCTTTCTCTATCTCTCTCCACTCATTACACCTGATGACATCATCAAAACTAAACTAAACTATCTAACCAAACACAGCAATTGTTACCTAGAATGAAAGTTTCCATTTCTCTTTTTGTTCATTTTCCATGACACAGCAGTACTAGTCAGCCCAAACCTGGGCCTAGATTGGTCCAGTAATACCAATAATATTTGGGCTAGAAAACATTAGCAACTTTTCTCGTAAAAGGGAAACTTCAGCTAACAAACATCTTGGGCCATATGCCGAAGTCATGGCCCATCAAAAATTGGAAGATCTGGACCAATGTACGTCGAAACAACCAGTGCAGTGATGATGCAGGGGTTAGTCCGGTTTTACTCACCGGCGAATAATATCACCCGGTTCGACGGCGACGACAAGGACCGCGGTGTTACCTTCCATAGCCGGTGCTTTTCTTTTCTGCTTTTTAGTTTGGGGTGCTCCGGTGCCCTTTTTTTTTTTTTGTCTATTTTGTTGTTTAACTTTACCTATTTCCTGTGTGGAATCTTTACTCCCTTTCAAGCAGTGGCGACTCCAGGAATTCAGAAGTGTGGGGTCATCGCAGTAATGATAACTAAAAATTTTGTTCCAACAAAAATCACATTTAAAACTCAACCTAATAAACAAAAGATATTATCAAAACGCATAAAACAGTTTTCTTTATTTTCAGTTTTTACCACACAAAAAAAAAAAAAACTACACAAACTTCTACAATTGCATTCGGTGCGGTATCGAGTTCTGAAATCATTGCATCATAATCCCTAGGTCGATACTATCAAATAATCCCTCTGTCCAAAATTGTTGCTGACTTGCTTCTGCTTCGCTTTTTGAACCATTCAAACAATTATTTATTTTATAATCTATAATTTTTCTATGATTTTAAAATATGTGTTTGATAAATTTAATTGAGATCTATCAAACAAGATCCATATTAGATATACTCCCTTTGTCCCTTTTTAATTGCTCCCTATCGGAATACGTGTAATTTCAAACCTCTAAAAAACAAATTTCTTTGTATAATTTTTAAATTTTTTTATACCAAATTAAGAGCTCATTGAGTACTTTAATTTGGTGCAAACAAATTTAGAAACATGCTACGGCAGTGCATTTTTTAATGGCTACAAAAATACACGTTTCCTAAAGGTATCATTTAAAAAAGGACGGAGGGAGTATAAATCACTAAAAATCTAAACAATTTTTTTAGAGGTCGCAATTCTGAAATAGTAACTAGGAGCAACAATTTGGGATGAGGGAATACTTCCTTAGCAAAACAGATCAACCTTTCCATTTCATCAAAAGAACAAAACGAGTGACTAGGATTCAAACAAGCTACACAAAGAGGTGGGATGAAAGTTGGGAAATTATCCAGTAGTGTCAGCCCTAAATTTATGGGGGTTCATTTTTGAATTTCCTAAAAAAATTTAACATAGTAGTAGTATTTTTTTTTTCCGCCGTGGGGTCGGCTGACCCCCCTCATTTCTATGTGGAGTCGCCCCTGCTTTCAAGGATAGTTGTTCTATGTACTCGGTGTATTCTCATCAAATCTGACGCATAACAAGTAGCAACTTTGGTAATTTGGATACCCCTCACACTATCCGAATTATATTCCTCTCCATATACGCCTTCAAAATTGCAACTTTGCCATTATTGTTTACAAAAATGCCATTATTATTTACGAAAATGCCATTATTCATTCATTTCCCCCTTATCTAAAAAAACCCTATAGAATTAATCGCCCCTTTTTTATAATAATTCTCTCTTCTGCTATATCTGATCCCGTCTTACAATATCTCATTAATTATTAGGGGTGTACAAGAAAACCGAAAAAATTGCCAAACCAGACCAACCGAACCGATCTATTTGGATTGGTTCTATGGTTTAATGGATTGGTTTTGGTTTTAAAAAAATGAGAACCGTATATTATGGTTTGGTCCTTGGTTTTATAATTGCAAACCGTGGTTCGAACCGAACCGGACCGTTAATACAAATCATACATACATTCACGCGCACACGCACACACATAAATATGAGCCATCAATAAAGCTTTTCAACTACCCACCAAGCTATTCTACTCTCCCAAATGGTCAAAACTCTTCCACTCTCCAAAACTATTTCTTATTTCCCATAAATCAAAATCCTACCATGATAGCTTATTAGAACTCTTTTTAAGGGTTCCAAAGTTATTTCATTTCCATGTCTTTGACTCTCTTCCAAACTAATGGCTCTTTCTCTCTCCAAGTTCATCAAATTGTGAGCAATTCTAATAAATTAGTGGTATTTTTAATCTTTTCTTTTTTTTTTTGTTGCAATTTGTAGATGACAAATGGTTTAGAACCGTAAACCGAACCAAACCGGACCGATCAAATGTTCTGGTTCCGGTTTGGTTCCAAATGTGTAATGGTCTGGTTCTGGTTCTCAATTTTTTGGAACCGTAAGATATGGTTCGGTTCCTGGATTTCTACAAAACTGATCCAATTCGGACCATATACACCCCTATTAATTATCCCGTCTGAACATTTACTAACTGCTAACAAATGAGCCAATAGTGCCAACTATCTCAACTTCCTAGGCATTATTATAATAATTATACAGTGCCTTAGCTTGCACGTTTTGGTAACGCAATAATCCTACGCAACATAGCTGGCTACACACATGCATTCACGTGAGATGGAGCTGCATGCACAGCCATAAATCCATCCATTCAAGGTAATTTTCGACATCGTTTTATTTACATGTCATTAATCGTGCTTGGCCCAAGAAAATTATGTAATGTGTATATATAGTCGTAACTCGTAAGACAAATTACGTGTTTTTAGAAAGGATGAAAAAAATATATAGTTGGAAAAATAATATTCAGACTTCAGAGGAAGATCACTAACTTAATTCTGGCTACACACATGCATTCACGTGAGATGGAGCTGCATGCACAGCCATAAATCCATCCATTCAAGGTAATTTTCGACATCGTTTTATTTACATGTCATTAATCGTGCTTGGCCCAAGAAAATTATGTAATGTGTATATATAGTCGTAACTCGTAAGACAAATTACGTGTTTTTAGAAAGGATGAAAAAAATATATAGTTGGAAAAATAATATTCAGACTTCAGAGGAAGATCACTAACTTAATTCTAATCAATCATATGTATTAATGACGAGTGTTGTAGATTTTAATTTCCAGTAGAGATGCTCAGCTAGCAACTGGAATGAGCATGCACCTCTAATGGAACTGAGCTTTCAAATCAGATGACCTATTTTTATTCATTAATCGTTTTTTCTTTCATTATTATAATTTTGCTTTGTGTCTCTTAATTTCATACGTATTTCGCATGCTCTTGTCGCGGGTTGATTGCACAAGTATTTGCTATTGGATTTTCTAGAACGTCTACACGGTGTTTGGACTATTTGCTTGTCATCGCATGGCGTTCTATTTTCTAATATTTTGTATTGTTTCGAGATCCATTCTTTAGTTGCAATCGTGATATGAACTTTATTTTGTCAATCAAATCCGATTCGATGAACAAACAAAAAAAATCCAGTGGACTGGTTCAGTTGTAGAAGCATCAAATTCCATCGGATGATTTTCGGTGTCCCAAAGTCAATTTTCACATTTTAAAAGTTGACCAGGACATTGAACACCCACCCTCTAATATGAGGACAAAGGACTCCTCAAACTGCAGAGAGTAATTAAGACCTGAGAAAAGTAAACAACTACTGTACTACTGTTGAGCAAGAGCGACCGACTATTGAATGCATGTTGGGGTTTGTTAAGGAGTTTTATTAGGTGTTTTCTTATTGGATAGGCGTGGGGTTTAAGGGGCAAGTGGAGCTTTATTCTATGGGCAAGTGGGCCAGATATTCTATGAGCGACTGGTGCTGTTTTTCGTGGGGTTCAAGTGGCTAGTTGGCATCTTGACAACTTCTTTTCTGAATTTTCTTTATATTTCAAAATGGGAGGTGAGGGGCAGGTTTGATTTCTATGAGCTCTAGAAGTAGGAGGGTTCTGGTCCCTTCGAGACTATCTCAATGTAGGATCTCTTCTGTTGTACTAATTTCATTAGCTCTTTATGGTGATGAAATTTACTTTTGCCGATAAAAAAAAAAGAAGCGACCGACTATTACGTCTTATGTTCATATACGAACAAAATCAGATCATGATCTGAACTCTCTCTCTCTCTTTAATTTTTATTATTTATTCATATGAATTTTCTAGTCAGGGCCTCACATTTTTCGATTGAATTTTGATGATCCGAACCGTCCAATGCATTAAGTATGTGTTTTTTAAAGTACCCGTGAGGAATCGTAAAAAAAAATGACTAGAAAGGGCATCATCCGAAAAGTTTTTCATAAAATATATATCTACGGTTTGTATCAAACGCTGCTCGGATGAAGCTTTTCCCGGTCATTTTTTTTATGATTCCTCGCGGAGATCCTTAAAAACATGTTCTAAACATATTGAACGGCTCGGATCATCAAAATACAATCGGGAAATGTGAGATCCCAACTTTAAACAAAGTCAGGGATCCTTGATTAAAAGTGGAACATATATATATATATATACAACAAGGTTCTAGTCCACACCCTTATATCCACACCTTACGTCCAAACCTTCATTTTCCGATCAATTTTGCATGATCCAAACCGTCCAATGTGTTTAGAAGGTGTTTTTAAGGGTGCACGCGAGAAATCGGCAAAAAAATGACCAGAAAGGGCTTGATCCGAGCAGTTTTTCATAAAAACCGTACATAACGGTTTTTATGAAAAACTGCTCGGATCAAGCCCTTCTTAGTCATTTTTTTTGCGTGAATCCTTAAAAACACCTTCTAAATACATTGGACGGTTCGGATCCAGGCCATTTGGCCTGGAAGGGGGTGGTGTGGACATAAAGTTTGGTCAGGGA
The DNA here is from genome assembly GCA_963854785.1 of Vaccinium vitis-idaea. Lineage (NCBI taxonomy): Eukaryota > Viridiplantae > Streptophyta > Magnoliopsida > Ericales > Ericaceae > Vaccinium > Vaccinium vitis-idaea. The sequence goes on from OY978221.1 coordinate 543,829, forward strand.
GTCCTGACTGGATCCTGACTATATATATATATATATATATGGGATCAACTTCTAATAAGGACCCTTATATGAGGATCAAAGTGAGGACCTCGTGCTTCCCGACCAAATTTCAACGATCCGAACCGTTAGATGTATATAGCGTTTTTAACAAAAACTAATCGAATGAAGCCCTTCCGGGTATTTTTTTTGGACGAATCCTCATGATGGATTTTAAAAACACATTTTAAACACATCTAATGGTTCGGATTGTCAAAATTTAGTTCGGAAAGTGGAAAAATTGCTTGGTCTTCACTTTATTTAAAATGAGGGATTCCTTATTAGAAGTTGATCCTATATATATATAAGTAAATCAATGATCGAGATGAGGGCAAGCAATCGGTCAAAAGTATCCCAAGTTTGAATTACGGTACAAAAATTGATCCCTAAAATTATTTGGTGATTTCGGCTCATTTCCCAAGCATATTATTTTAATGAAATAATTTAGTAATTTATATTCATACTTATTTAGGGGCTGCTGATAATGCCAAAACCAAAAGTGTTGCTACCAAAACTCTGATTTTTCTTGCTTCCACAATTACTTGCATGCCCTTTTACCATCAGATCCCATTTATTACAAACAAAATCTCTTATTACACCCTTGCCACGCGAAGTTTATGTGTGCTCTTTTTTCTTTCTTTCATTTTTTTAATTGATAGAAGAAACTTTATTTATAATAATATAAAAGGAGAAGTCAGAGATTTAAAGGGTGTTTCAGAGCTAATTTTCCTTAAAATTATATATAGCATGTGAAGTAAAATTATCATCAGAATCTTTAATCATATCTTGGTCAAACTAACCATTCTGGACATCAATAATCCTCAATGTTTGTATTGCATTCACTTTTTAGATGATGTTCAAAACTTTGTCTACAAGAACCAATCGGATTTTTTTGCACTGGGGAAAAAATCTTGAATTTCTTCCCAGATAAGTAGATTATTTGCTTATCCAAATAAATCACGAAGCTAGCCCAGACTAAAATCAGGTGAGCGGGGGCTTTAGGCCACATTTTTTCAGTAAATTTTGGTATCAAATATATACGTTAAAGAGAAAACTTTACTGAAATGCACGACTTTAGATTCGAAATCAGTTGAATTCTATTTTTGTACTTTAAGCATGTTCATGAGATTCTATACTTGAGGTAAAAATATAATCACTCCTTCAAAGAGTTGTTACTAAAGTTTAAGTTTTGATACTGACCCAGTTTCCCTTTCGGAAAAAAAATGAGAGAATGGATGAAAGATATTTTGATGTTCAAATTAAAATTGAAGGGTTAAGTTTGTAATAAATGGAATATGATAGTGAAAGGGGATGTAGGTAATTGTGGAAGGAAGAAATATCAGAGTTTTGGCAGCAACACTTTCGGTTTTGGCATTATCAACAGCCTATTTAGGTGTTTAAGAGGAACTGTATATTTACAAACATTTTTTTAACTACAAGGAAAACTATTTCCCACAAAAGTACAACCAAATACGAGTACGACTTGTAAAATAGATTTTACAATTTATATTCAGCCTTTGAAACGAGCAAATTTAAAAAAGAATATATTTAAACCTTGTTTTGATACGGCACGTATCTTATTATTGTATTTCAATGAATAGGATGTATTATACTGGTGATTAGGAACTCGTTCCAAACATGGATATGATCAATTTATAGTAAAGAATTAAGCATTGCTCTATAATGTTCCTCCAGTCACCATACTCAATTTTTTAATTCCAAGGTGTGAAAGCCAACTTAAAAAATATTCGAGGTGGTCCCACAAAGCTCCTAATTAATTTTATTCTGATTATATCCAAAACTTCAATAATGAGTTGAGATGGATAAAATACATACATAATGTGGTGGACGAAATCAACGGAGTTATGGGACTGTATTACTTATATTTTTGATTGGGTCCATATGTAAAAAAGTCATGAATAATTAAATTAATGTCAAGTATGATTTTGAAAATTACTTTAATAAGAGATTATCCAGTCCGGCAAATTAGATTCCTACAAGAGTACAAGATTGTTCTACGCGTCGATTGCTATAAAGTGACGGTTCAAATCATGTTTTCGAGGAATTATTCAGGACCTAGTCCTCAGATATGGTCATGATTTGCTGTAAAATGCATACTTTAATTGTTTTTTTTTATTTTAAAAAGAGTCAATTCATTCATATCAAAGCCCGAAGGTTAAACAGATTTCAACAAAAGATACAAGAGTGAACCAACACTATCAAATCCTAGACACTAGGCACCTACTGCAAATGTAGGCCCGACGAAATGAAGGTACTTAAGAACCCATTACAGACAAGACAATGGAGAGTCCAACGAGGACACCCAGTTCAAACCCTAAACTAAGCACAAGAGAAATCTGAAGCACGAATCTACATCCCCAATGCCACACCGGCGGATTATGGCCCGATACACTGACATGCAGCCACAAACACAGGACGCTACTCCATGGCAAACCCTCGCTGACACGCAGAGTTCTGGCCTAAAGGAACATCACGCCGGCAGCAAACTGTTGAGTCCTCGAGGCCACGACAGGCAAGATGAAATCCGAGAAAACAACCTCAACACAGCAGCCAGCGGTCACGGCAACTGGCGACTGGGATCTACCCCTGCCGATCCAAGCAGAAACAACAAAAAAAACAACCAAATACAAAACAACTGAACAGAAAATAAATCAACTATACAAGCAACAGAACAAAAAAAAAAAAATTTGAAATCAACTCATCCAACCTAATATACTGAGTTAACCCGCTAAACCCATCACTGAGTCCCACCGATTTACCCGAGATACACCGAATATAAACGAGTCGCTACTCCGGTGTGAAGACCCAAACTCCATAGCTGCCACCAACGGGTTCTGAAGAAAACCAGAGGGAGCCTAAAAACCACCCTAAACTTCATCTTCGCGTAAGATCCGGCCACCCAAACTAGAGGGGCGGCGCAGCGACAACAGCAGAGGTATGATGGAGGCGAGAAAACTGAGGGGTTGTGGAGAGGTGAAAGATGGAGATTATTAGGATAGTGGATGATACAGAAGAAAGGTGGAGGTGAGAAAGAGGTGGATCTAGTTGGGGATAGCACGGAATAGGCGGGGAAGGTGAATGAGGGTGGCCGGCAGGAGAGGTGGGAGGAGGTGGGGAGGTGGGGTGTGGAGGCGGTAGCCCCACCCCCAAGGAAACCCTAATCTGTCGGAAGAAGGGTAAAGGAGGAAATGAAATTCCTAGAGAGAGAGAGAGACGAGACGAGAGCTCTGCATAGTGCATACGTAATTGTTGGGTGACTGTAATTTGTGTACATTTTAGTGATGAATATAGTCAAGTGGCTTTATATCCAACTCCGGCAAATTAGATTCCTACAAGAGTCTACAAGATTGTTTTACGTGTCGATTGCTATAAAGTGATGGTTCAAATCGTGTTTTGTTTAAAGTAATCATCCAGGACCTAGTCCTCGGATATGGTCATGATTTGCTGTAAAATGCGTACTTAAGTGTTGGGTGACTGGAAATTGTGCACATTTTAGTGATGAATATAGTCAATTGTTTTTTTTTTTTTTTTGTATCTATTTGATTTTTTTCGCGTTAGTTAGTTTTGCATTATTTATTTTTTTGCGTTTTATTTGTTTGTCTTGATGAGAAAAATCGGAAAAGGAAAAAAAATTAATGTCGAAACTCACATTTTTTAGCATAAAGACGAAAACAAGCCCAAAAATATGGCCTTTTGGCTTATTTTTATTTTTATTCAAAATTTTGAGTTTCGATTGTAATTTTTTATTTTTCCGATTTCTCTCGTCTAGACGAATCAATAATGCACAAAAACTTAACGCAAAACTAACTAACGCGAATGACCTGTCTCGGTGTTTGAAAAAAAAAGTTTTTTGTTAGTGAAACACCCCCTAAAAAATGTGTCACTTTGCTTATTAGGCCAAACATGAAAACAGTGTACGATGAATAAAGATCTCACGTATTAAGGCCTGGTTTGGGTAAACAGAAAAAATTGATTTTTTGGTTTTGTCCTTATTCAATTTTTTTTTGCATTTCTTAGTTTTTGGTCGGTTTTTCGTGGTTTCTTGGCTTGTCTCAACGAGAGGAATCTAAAAAGTATAAAATTATTAACCAAACTTAAAGTTTTGTGAATAAAGACGAAGGTGACATCCAAAAAACCGATTTTTTGGATTATTTTTCGTCTTTATTCACAAAACTTTAAGTTTGGCTAATAATTTTACACATTTTAGATTCCTCTCGTCGAGACAAACCAAGAAACTACAAAAAACGACTGAAAACTAACAAATGCAATTTTTTTTTGAATAAAGACAAAACCAAAAAAACCAAAAAACCAATTTTTTCAATTTACCCAAAAGATTAGTGTTGTCATTTCCGTATCCTACTGGCAGCAAAACGGTGCATGTGCCTTGGTTACTTGAGTGTAATTTTTTTTCTCTGTTGTCAAAAAAGGCTTAAATTTTACTTAGATAATTCAACAAAACTTGGAGTCTATAACATGTTAATCATCTTAATTTGTTATCAGGACTAATATTAAAGTATATAAAAGTGTTAGACTTTTGTTTTATTTCTCTACTTTTAAGTTTTTTTTGGTTGTTTGTAAACGTACTAAAAATATACTCCCTCCGTCCCAATTTATTGGGAGAAATGCTATGAGTATACTATTCATACACACCAAGCTAATGTGATAGATGAGGAGAAATTCACTATGGAACCCATCAAAAAAATGGGTTTCTTTTCATTCGTCACATCATTTTTGGTGTGTACGGGTAGTGTAGCCATAGTTATTTATTGGCCTCTTTTGGAGATTCCAACTAATTAAGGGAACATAATCATTACGCTTGTCATAATTTTTCTTTTATCATTTTATCTGTCTTATCCACTCCATATAAAAAAAAACATTAAAAATATTCTTATCCGCTCCATATCAATTGGATTAGTACTTTGATCCGTTTTATGGCATACACAGTGGCATTACAGTTATTTCCAGTACATATTGAGGTCCTTATTAAGAGGAGAGAGAGAGAGAGAGAGAGAGTGAAGAGAGCGAGCCTGTCTCGATTCTCGAAGAAGAAGAAGAAGAAGAAGAAAGGGAAAAGGAAGAAAAACGCTCTGAAACACACTCTAAAATTCAAATCGTCTTCGACTCTCTTTCAAAATTAGGCACGTAGGGTTTGTAATCTTCCTCTCGCAACAACAAATTTGCTTTCGCAGAATTTAGGTTCCTTTATTGACTTTTTCCTTTTTCTTACTAACAATCTGAAATCGAACCCTTCTCAATCAAATCTCTATGTATTGTATATATTCGTTATTCGATCTCAATTCTCACACCCCTGGTTCACACCTCCCCCCAAATTCCAATTTCCTTCCTTTTCTATAAATTTCCCAATTCCCAATTCATACCCCAGGGTTTCAAACCAACTCTCAATCCACTTATTAAAATTCTAAAAGTCTGTGTCTTTGTTCCCAAAATATTCACACCCAGTGCTCCAAACGGTGATCCAATTTCAAAAAAGCACTTCTTTCGTATGCCATGGCCGGCTTCACGATTGCACTATACGCGAGCCCTAGGAGCAGTATCTGCTCAACGCCACACCATCACCAGATCAATGCTCAAGATTCCACGGTCCGATCACCGACTGTCGGTGGCCTATCTTGCCTGTTCTCATCGCCATCTATAAAACACGCCTCTTCTTCGAGCTATTCCAGTGGCGTTGAAGATTCGGTGTACAGAGGAGAAGAATTGAGCAGCTCCTTTCGTTTTTCGCCATATTGTTCGTCTTTGAAAAGAAATCAGAGTCCTGTATCTGTTTTTCAAGGCCCCCTTTCGTGCAGCCCGCCGTTGAGAGTTGCTAGAGAAAAAATGGCTGCAGATTGGAAGGTTCCAGAGTCGGTTAGGGGGAGTAGTGGGTTGTTGCTTAATGGGTTTATTGGGCATGCTTTGGGGTCTCGTGTGGATCATGATTCGCCAACTTTTCAAGCAAATAATTCGCTGACTTTACGAGTAGATAGTGATAATAATTCATCATCTGTTATGGTAGATGAACTCCCGTTTAAGATGGACGATGGGTTTGTGGAATCGGATTCGGTGTTGGATGCTAAAGAATTGCTTTTGGGTGCACAATTAAGACACAAGATCTTTCATGAAGATATTGTTGTCGGGGCTTTTTATGAGGCTGAGAGAGCTCATAGAGGGCAGGTATGTTTTAGTCTGTTTAGTTTTTTCTGTTTATTATGGAGTATGGTGTTTTGGGTATTTCGGGTTTACCATGCCATGTGTCACCGACTCACCAATATATATGTTCACCGTAGAATTGCTAGTGGGTTAAGTGCTTTTTTGTTGATGTTGTAGATGAGAGAGAGTGGGGGTCCTTATTTAGAGCATTGTGTGGAGACGGCGGTTTTGCTAGCAGTGTTTGGTGCCAACTCCTCAGTAGTTGCTGCCGGGCTTTTACACGACACACTTGATGATTCTTCCGTGAGATATGATGACATTTGCCAGACATTTGGAGCTGAGGTTGCTGATTTGGTCAAAGGGGTAAAAATCATCATTCGATATCTGATCTGTTATTCAGCATTTGAAAATTTTCTGGTTGGTTGTTATTTGGAAATTAGTACTGTAGTATTTACAGTTAATGCTATTGTGTTGCTTTCAGCTGTTAACGGAGATTATATGTTACAGATTTAATGTCAGTAAACTTAGAAATCAAGTGGGACATGGACTAGCCAAAGACGTGTTCTAGAAATCGGTCTTCGATTGTAAACATCAGGGTATCACGTGTAAATGGCCACAACACATCAAGCCTATGTTGGCATTTAGTAGTAAATTTCGAAACAGTCTCTTCATGGAAATGAACGAAGGTTTTTTTTTTTCATTTCGCATGTACTTCCCCCTGCATAATCATTTAGTTCTCCAAGGAGTTAGCTTCTCCACTTCCTATTGATCTGGTTCAGTCTCACTATTGCTTCCATATTGTAGCAAATAGGGTTTTTCTTTGATTTTTCCCCCTGCATAAGTGATTTCCTACCTGTTGATTTTTCTCCAAGCTCTTGATTACATGTGGAAAAAATAGTTTTCAACCTTCTGTTGAAGGTAAAAAGATTTCAAGTACATGAAGTCTTGGTGAAAGTGATTGTTATGTGATTTTAATCTCAGTTTCATAGAAGTGTTTTCCACTAGAAGTAAATTGTTTGGCATTGTTTTAGTGTCAAAAAGTTATTTCATTCTTTTAGAGCTTCTAATTTTTTGTTTTTTTAGGTATCTAAGCTTAGTCATCTGAGCAAGCTTGCACGTGAAAACAATACAGCAAGTAAAACTGCTGAGGCAAAACGATTGCGTACCATGTTTCTTGCAATGCCAGATCCCAAGGCTGTCCTTATAAAACTGGCGGATCGATTGCACAACATGATGACTCTGGATGCATTATCTATGCTCAAGCAACAGAGATTTGCTAAGGAGACCTTGGAGATCTTTGCTCCTTTGGCCCATCGCTTAGGGATCTATAGATGGAAAGAGCAACTTGAGAACTTGTGTTTCAAATATCTCTATCCAGAAGAGCACAAAGAAATCTCCTCCAAACTTTTGAACTCCTTTGATGAGGCATTGATTAATTTGTCGGCCGAAAAGTTAGAGCGAGCTCTTGGTGATGCAGCCATTTCTTACCGTGGTGTATCTAAGAGGCACAAAAGCTTGTATAGCATCTACCAAAAAATGTCAAAGTACTGTCTCTCTCTCTCTCTCATGCGCATTCTTCTGTCCAAATGTTCCAGTTCTGCAGAAAAGGTTACTGAACCACATGTAACAGTTTAAAATGCTTCCCTGACCACTTTGTTCTCTTGTTATCCATTTCATGCCTTCTGCCAAATGTTATGTTGGATTCATCCATATGGAGTTGGTAAAATGGTGGTTGCTTTTAGTTAGTTGTTTGACTGCCAAATATTCATTTCGGCTGTGATCTGGTTGGTGCGATATGGTACTAATCATAATTATGGGTTCGGTCTGAACATATATGAAAGACAATTTCAAAAATCATGGCTGCGTTATTTTGACTAAAGCGGCATTATCCACTCGACTGAATGTTAGGCATGATTTTTGTGATATTGTGGAAAAGATCAATCGTTGTGTAATTTCATTATTGTAATTAGTTGAGTTCATAAAGGAGATAACAGAATTTCTTCTGCAGAAAGAAGTTGACGCTGGATGAAATACATGATATTCACGGTCTACGATTGATTGTTGAAAAAGAGGAAGACTGTTTTGAGGCATTGACAGTTGTTCATCAATTGTGGTCTCAAGTATCTGGAAAGTTTGAGAACTACATAAATCGTCCAAAGTTAAATGGGTATGTTAAAATCATCTCTCACAGAAGGTGCTTAAACGTGATTGATAAGTATTCTTCAAATTTTCATGTTAATTTGTAGGTATAAATCTCTGCACACTGTAGTGATTGGTGAAGGAATGGTTCCGCTTGAAGTTCAGATTCGAACGAGAGCGATGCATTTACAAGCTGAGTTTGGAATTGCTGCTCATTGGAGATATAAGGAAGGTGATTGCAAATGCTCTTCGTTTGAGCTTCAAACGGTAGAGAGGGCCCGCCGGGTAGTCAGTTGCGAGTGTGAAACTATGAGCAAGGATCCATCAATGATTGGCTGTATGGACTCCATGGAACCACCCTGCAATTTCCCTTCTCATTTGGAAGATTGTCCATATTCCAGTACACATAATTGTGGCACCGATGGACCTGTCTATGTCATCATGACGGAGAATGAGAAGGTTTGCATCAATACTTTTCTTTACTTTTTCTGATTATCATCTGTTCCATTTATTTGGACACATCGCTGTGTTTTTTTATATCAGCCATATCGCTGAGATTTGACTTGCCATTTAAAGAAAGCCGTGGTGTTCATTTATGTGTTGTGTATTTTATGGCTCCATATGATCATTAAGTTATTAGTGCACTTGCCTGAGGCTGAGCTTCACCTAACTATTTCTAAACTGGCTTTCTATACTGGCTTGGTTTTGTATTTTCTGAGGTCGATTGAGGTTTTGGGTCATTTGACTTTCTAGATTTGTCTAGATAGAAAGTAAAAAAAAAAAAAAATGGACCAAATTTTAAGGAATTTGAGAAATGATAAAAATAAGCCATAATGTTTGTGATCCCGTTAAGCTGTAATGGAACATAAGTCGTTCGTAGAAAGGTAGTTTCATTGATATTCCTGGGTGCGCTTGAGCGTTATTTGTGCCTCTTAATTAATTAGATCTGGTGCATCTTTAGGTATGATATTATTTGAACCCTCAAAATGTATCTGGGCTCTCAGAAGATTCAGAGTAACTTCGCTTTTCCAATGGCTATTGGTCAATTATAATTTGGGTCGACTCATTTTCTGTAGCTTTTACTATTTTGTATAATCTTCTCAAATCTGGTGTCAACTTGACGCTGTTTTTTGTGGGTGAATAGGTATTTAAAATTATACTCCAAATGCGTTCTTCCTTCTTTATATTGAAAGTCAATTTGCTGACTAAAAACATGTTGGGTGGTGTTGCAGATGTCAGTGCAGGAATTCCCAGCAAACTCGACCATTCTGGAGCTGATGGAAAGAGCTAGTCAGGGTAGATGGAGCCCGTATAGATTTCCAGTGAAGCAAGAATTGAGGCCGAGGTTGAATGGCGAGCCAGTGAGCGATCCCTCCTGCGAACTGAATATGGGAGATGTGGTGGAGCTAACTGCAGCTATGCATGACAAGTCGTTGGCTGAGTGCAGGGAAGAGATCCAGCGCATTTATGATAGAGACCTTACGGTATTAAGCTCCTGACATTCTGCCACTGGTAACATGGCTGGCCGGAGAAGTTGATGAATGCTTGGTTCTCCCCCCTGTAGGATTAATGACCATTTGACGACAACCTGTTGTTTCTGTGTGTATATACTTATGGTGATCGTGTGTAAATAACAGCTTTATACCTCTGGTTTTAAGAACAATGACTAAGAGCAAATCCAATGCAAAATGCAAACTTGCTATAGCTATTGCTATATTTTGGCACCAAAAAGTGGTTTTTGGTGCTAAAATAGAACTCAGGCTCCAGTGCTTGGTTCTAAAATAGAACCAAACAGTTCCAAATTTAACTAACTTTTCTACCACCCCACTTTTAATTACGTTTTCAACCCCAATTCAACTATGTACGTTATTTTCAATCCGTTGTGACCTAATTTTTTAACACCCATTCCGAACTAACTTTTAATTACGTTTTTTTTTGTCATCCACTATTTCAACCACCATTTAACCCCTAGATATTTTGTGTATCTTTCTTATCTAATTTTCTCCCCAAACTTTCTACCCAACTTTTCTATAAAAACACAATTCAACCTCATTCAGTCACCACACTATTCTCATTTATCATATAGATTTTCCTTTCCAAACTAATATCACGAGCAACTTAACCAAAAGGGTACTGCGGGGAGATTTCAACGGTAGATGGCAACGATCAAACCCACCGCCGGCGTCTTCGTCAGCAATGGCAACAATTCCGGCATATTTTAATTTTCCGGCCACTTTCTGATTATTTTCCGGCAACATTCTGGTAAGTTCGAATGTCCGATGTCCATTTCCCATCCCCTTTTCAGTTGGATGATGAGCTGTCAAGGATGGCTATAGCCATCTTTGGTTCTGTATTTAGAACCAAGTATCCATCTTTGCTATTTTTCATCTGGATTTGACTATGCGTTGGATTGCTTAGTTCTAAAATTGGTTTCATATTATGACTATAGCACCATGGATAACACTGCATTGGATTTGCTCTAACTGGATTCTACAAAGCAGAAAGTTCAATCTTATTGCTCTAAAAACTAGTCCAATTATGTTGCAGCTTGAGTTTAGGCGACGAGAATCAGTTCGAACATGCTGCGATGAATCTGAGTTTGGACTCACTTTCTCATAGATGTTTATTCTTATTGTTAATTTTATTTTTGACCTTAATGGAAAAAAATTCAATATCAAAGTTGTCTGGATTAAGGGGGTGTTCCACTAACCTAGTTTTTTGAAAAAATTGATTTTTCACGGTTTTTTATGTGATGTGTTGTGAGAGAATGACCTGTCTCGATTTTTGGACAAAATTTCTAACTTTGAACTGGACAAAATTTCTAACTTTTCATATTACGTTCTTTCTTCTGACCCTACATTTCTGCGTGGAGGGGAGGTTCTTACATTGTCGAATGACACGAAATAATCTGCATCGATACACGCAAGTTTATGTCTTTCAATCTTTAAGCATTATACGTCCAATTACTGGAACCACTTGTTTTTATTTCAACTAATACAATTACATCCAACATGAAAAAGCATAAAAAGCAGAGAACATCAACGGGAGTTGGTTTCTATCTCCAGAAGAAGTGCTGAACTGAATCTTGCCATGAGAGCACAAGCATCAGCATAACCAAAACCCCGGCTAGTCCCCACGAGGAACTCCCAATTCTCAACACCAACGAAGGGTTTAAAGCCGGAAACATCATAGTTCTGTCCGACGATGAAGACGAGGAGGAGGAAGAAGAAGAAGTGGGTTTGATAGCAATTATAAGGCCAGCAAGTACCATAGGCAGAACAAAGCCAGAGTTCCATCTCGTCTCGTAACGGGAATACTCGGTTGTTCGATTCGCATACAATGGCGAAAGCACCACCGCGGAAGCCAGAGCCAGCGCCATCGCTAACCCTCTCTGGGAAGAGTTTTGGGTCGCCATTGTTTCACTAATTTATAAATTACACCAACTTATTGAAGGATTCTAATATATTAGAGGTTGGTTTTTCTCTGCTGGGGGAGAAGAACCAACTTGATATGGTGAGATAAAAGAGAAAAACTTGAAATGGTAGAGAAGGCAATTGAGAGAGGGTGGGATTTACAGGGGGAGAGATTGAAATTGGTAGAGGAATTCAGTTGAAAAGTTGATTGGATGACAAAAGGTATAGCCGTCCATAAAGCAAAAAAGGATATCATCATAATTGGAGAAGTGCCAATTAGGGAACATAACTTGTTGAAGAAGGGAACAAAAGGGTAAGGAAAAGCTGGAAAGGTGTTATTTGAGTTATGGAAGTAAGGTATCTTTGTATCTTTTTTAGACCTGTGTTCATACTTGGATCATTCGGTATCTTTGTGTTTTGGCCTTTGTAGTTTTGATTACCAGATTCCCAGGCCATCTCTATTGCACCTGTTTGGATTAGTATCTTTCTGTTTTCTTCCTAAGACGTCCCAATCAAGAATGATTTTTCTGTGATGCATAATGAGATTTATCACCGTTTCATTTAACACTCTGGGTCGTTTACTTTTTAAGTCAATGTTTCTTATCGTTCACGTAACAACTACTCCCTCCGTCCATTTTTAAGTGATCCATACGGGAATACGTACAATTTCAATCTCATAAAAAATATATTTCTCTGGGAAAACTTCAAAAAAGCCTCCGAACTTTCACCGCAATGCTTCATAGGCCTCCAAACTTAACAAAATTTCAATTAGACCTCCAAACTTCACACATTTTAATCAATTACACCCACGCGGTTACTTTCCGTCAATTTCCACTCGTTTTGAGGGAAATGGATACACGTGAAATTCACGTGGCAAGAGAAGACGTATGTATAGAGGAAAATATCATGTTCGTTCATTTTGATCCCAACAAACCCTCTTCCCCACTCCTCCAAACATGATATTTTCATAAACACCTCGAAAATCACATTGATTTGCTTTCTTAATCCTTATCGATCGTGAGGAAGACGAAAATGGGTTGGATGAGGCGAGAATTTGGGTGTGATCGTCCTACCTATGGTATGTATACTTTACACTGCATGAAGAATCGATTAAAGTGTTTTTAGAACAGAGTGCAATTTTTTAGAATAAAGTGCACTACATGGTTACATGCTTTGTTTAATGGAACTTGGATTACACTCCGTTTTATTTTTCCAAACAAAGGCCATTCTTACATGCTCTATTTAGAGTGCAATTTTGAGCATGGAGGAAGAATAATTCCTCATACAGACAACAATTAGGAAACACAAAGCTTCATTAAATAAACTAATAGGGTCATTACATTGGCCATTCACTTCATACACCACCACAAAAAAGAAACAAATTCATACCCTTACCCTTACCCTTACCCATACCCAATACATAGTTAAACACCACCACTAACTCTTACACACCAAGTATAGAGGCAGAAGCCCTACATTTTCTGCAACCAGAGGTGTCCAAGAGGTGTGCATCTCTCTCCGGTTGCCACAAACTTTGCAAGATGTTCTTCCATGAAGTTGCTACTGTCACGTGCATTTCTCATTTTTCAGATGTGAGAGAGAGAAGATGGCAGTGGATTTTAAGATGGGAGAGAGAAAATGAATAAGGGAAGTTGGGTTTTAGGGTTATTTGGTGTGGGAGTGGGTATATATAGAGATAAAATGAAGGAGGGAGTCAAAATGGCAGGAGATGACCAACTAAATATTGCATTTTCGTCCAAAACGAGGGCTAACACGCTAGGTAAGCATTTTCCGTTAGAAAATTGACAGGACGTAACGGCGTGGGTGTAATTTATTAAAATGTGTAAAGTTTGGAGGTCTAATTGAAATTTCGTTAAGTTTGGAGGCCTATGAAGCATTGCGGTGAAAGTTTAGATGTTTTTTTGAAGTTTTTCCTATTTCTCTATATAACTTTTTAATTTGTTTTATACCAAATTAAAGTGCTCATTGAGTACTTTAATTTGATGCAAAAAAATTTAAAAAAACGATATGCGAAAGTACATTTTTAAACGTCCTAAAAAATACACGTTTCTCAAGTGGATCACTTAAAAAGGGACGGAGGGAGTATCATTGATTGAACATCGGTAAATGGTTGGTCTACCAGCTTTGACATAAGAGAAGTGAAAATATCCCGATTTTGGGATTAAGAATTGGGAACCATAACGATGACGAGTACGGGTTTGCGGGTCGGACTTAACTGGTCTTAACTTAACAGAAATGATGGACTAGGATGTGTTGAGATAAAATGCACTGGGATGTGTTGGGTGGGCCTGCCGGTCCGATCAGGGTATCCCAAATCACGAAGGAATCCTTGTTGTATTGGAATTGAAACGGCTCTGTGGGATTGCTGGATTTCAGAGAAACCAAAGGTGAATTCTCAACTCCCAAAATGCCAAAAATGAGCAAAGCCTCTGATCGATTCGCAGTGGTGGTATCTTTCAATCTAGTGACTCTGATAAGAGGAGATCGAAAAACCTTTCAATTTTGAAATCAGTTAGAGACGAGGAGGAATTGGAAGAGGTTAGATCACCCTATATGCATGGAAGCCCCTCACGATGCTGTAGTCTTATAGTGCTCTTCCGACGAAAAAAGATGCTACCCTTACGTGTGGACACTAGCACCCACAATTCGTACTGCCTCAACTGGTTTCGCAAAAAGTTGTTACAATCTGCTCCATCAAGGCATCAACTTGAACCCTGTTCTCGCGTCCCCTATGCCAAGGGAGAATTAGGGAGTGGGTTGTTATCGAACAAATTATTTCTTGTACTGGGCTCTAAATTTTATTCAATTTCATTCAAATTTTGCAGAAAGCATGAACCTTATGTAATGAGTGAACGACAGTGCAAAAAGGTTAATATAACCCATGAAGGTCTACAGATTATTCTGCCACATATAAGCCCCAATCACTGCAATAATCATAACTGAACTCAACTCATTCAACCTATAAGACAATCAGAATGGTAGATGTATCTCCAATGAAATCTTCAGCCAGACCAGCCACAAACCGAGACATCATCCAAATAACCTCAGAAGAACAGAAGTTGACTAAATCTCAAAGCCTGGAGATAGCCATCCTCATCAACAAGCCAGGATTTGAACCTCTCTCAGTTCTTAATTTGATGCTTTCTAGGAAGAAAGCCATGTTACAAGTCTTGTTCTTTCTTCCTGCTCTTTTCCCTTTGGTGGTGGTTTGGGTTAGGGGGAGGCAAGGCAAGGTGGATGTTCATATTCACTTCACATAATGCATAAATCGCATCTTCCTAGACTAACATTTTCATCTCAATAAGCTACAACAGCCTAAAGATTAAACGCAACTGTAAAGAGAATCAAAATGGTAAAAGCTCATCAACTAGGCATTCTTCTCCCTTCACCTACACAATATACCAAAAACGGGAAAATAGTATCCCTATAAACGTTGAAACACAAGTATTAATTGCCACTGATTCACCTTGAAATTTATATAAGAAACAATTTATGCATTTTTCACCTTGAAATTCAACCACTGGCAAGTTGGTTCATGGAAATGGAGTCAAAAGTCTACTTTTATGGAGTTGCTTGACTGGATTAAGCATCGATCACTATTGAAATGGAAATCTTTCAAATGTATGATACTACCATAGAATCCAAATCATGTCTATGCAAACAAAGAAGAAAACAAAATCTCAAGTTACCCAAGTTTACCATTAACTATCCTATTAGTATTTGGAAGGAAACTATCTTAAGAAGAAGCACATATTTCTATGTCATTAAGCTAGAGAACATACAAATAGAAACTGTTCGATAAGTTCTAACATCGAATACATGCACAAAATGTTGTTTCCTGTAAGCAACAATTTGAGTGACTGTAACGTGATTAAGATTCTGTGTCTTTCGAATACAATCTCTAAACATTTGAAAAGGCAAGGCCAACAAGCTCATTACATAGGACACTTTCAATGACTAGAGAAACTCTAGAATGAATAGAACTCCATTCTTACACAGCCAATCCCCCTTTGGGGCAACACATCTCATATGAGAAATGTTCATAGTTTTAGCTGCAATTAGAATCTTTGGAGCGATTAGAATAATTACTACTGATCTCATTGTCGTCCACGCCTCACATTCACAAGAATTACCATACAACAATAAAAGAGAGTCCAATTAGAAACTTATATAACTTAAGTTAACATTGAGTCATACAAGTTAGTAAAAAGGAAAGGAAATGAATCAAGAGCACTACTAGTCAATATGACATGGGTTTCTTCTATTGTGACTCGTAAACCGTGAAGATGAAACGAAGTATCAAGAGGAAAACAAACGAACGAACGAATGAATTGGTTAGAAACGGGGAAGGAGGAAAAAGAATGCCCAATCAAGAATTACCCATTTACAAGAGCGACATCTTCATTGGAGACAAAAGACTGATCACTCACTCCACAATCTGTACATTTACCCTCACATTGAATCCATAATCAGTGCCCTCACCTCAATAAAACCCTAAATAATTTCTCTTTCAATATCTGAGATTGTTGTTCAACAATTGTCTTCTCTTGATTACCAAGAATGCCACCACACCCACTTGCATAATCACAACAATACCCCCAAACAACAATCCCACTTTCTTCCCCAAATTCATTGTTTGCTTAGGAGGAGGAGGAGGGGATAGAGGAACCGATCTCGGTGGCGATCGAGGGGAGTTCCTGGGCGGCGGTGGGGGACGGGGAGAGGTTGGTGGAGGTGGTGAAGGGGGAGGCGGCGGCGGCGGTGGAGGCGGAGACCAATGGGAGGGCGGTGGAGGCAAAAACTTAGAGGGTGGAGGCGGAGGCGGAGGAGGAGGAGGGGGTGGTGGCGAAGGCGGTGGAGGCGGCGGCGGTGGTGAAGATACTTGTCCTTGCTTTACATTTCCTTGAGATTCGACGAAGGGAGTGAAAAAGCTCAAGTAGAACCCCAAAGCAACAAAGACGAATGTCAATAACGGCGAATCCATGCAACAAAGATCAAAACTTTTGGTTTTGGCAAAGTCAGGGGTTCTTGCATCTGGGTTTGGCCCCAATTTCCCAATTCCTTAAAAATACAACTGGACAAAAAGGGAAAAATTGGGAACTAGTGTTATGGTTTTGAAATGAGAGGAGAATCAACGAAATGGGACGGAGATATAGGTGTACCCAAATGTTGATTTCTTCATAGTGATCTCCGTTCTAGATTGGATTGATCGGAATCACATTGTTTAATGTTTACCCAATCAGGGTTGGAAAGATTAAATTCTTTGGGAATATCAAGGATTGAATTCGGGAATGAAGGGATTCAGGTCTCCATTTCTCACGCGCAGAGAGAGAGAGAGAGAGAGAGAGAGAGAGAGAGAGAGAGAGAGAGAGAGAGAGAGAGAGAGAGAGAGAGAGAGAGAGAGAGAGAGAGAGAGAGAGATTACAGGTAGGTTTCAATGGTTGGTCAAAATTGGGGAGATTTGATTGGTTCTGTTGGTGTAAAATGAGTTGTATTTTTGTTTCATTTTGGGGAGGAGAGATGGTGACTCGGATTTGATTCGGAGGAGAAACACTTTGGTGCCGTCTTGCGTGTATTTTGACAATCCAAAAATAGTAAAAGAGATAATGAGAAAAGAGAAATAGGAGAGAAAGGAAAATAGTTGACAGAAATCTAAGCAGTTCAAAATAAATTTAAACGATCGAGATGCCCGCTAAATACCACGTGTACTATATCCTCTCAGCACCCAATTCTTCTCCATTTGGAGACATTATGGAAGATGTTGGATTGTGTGGACCTTTGATTTTTGGTGATGTAAAAAATGGGCCTAGAGAATGAACTTGATGTAGAATGGACTTTTTGGGTCCATATTTTGCGGGTCCATTAAGAAAATATCTATTCGGATCGTTTTGGATTTTTAAAACATTTAACAGTCAAATCGCGAGTCACTATCCAAAGAAAATGCAATATGTGTCCGGATCAAAGGTCCCATGGTCTGGTTTCGAACCCACTTTGGTTTGGCTAATTTGAAAAAATTGATTTTTTGATTTTTTTCGTTTTGTCCTTATTCAAAATTTTTTTTGCATTTGTTAGTTTTCGGTCGATTTTTTGTGGTTTCTTGGCTTATCCCGACGAGATGAATCTAAAAAGTATAAAATTATTAACCAAACTTAAAGTTTTGTGAATAAAGACGAAAAATAATCCAAAAAACTGGTTTTATTTTCGGCTTTATTAAAAAACTATTAATTTTGACAATAATTTTATACTCTTTGGATTCGTCTCGACGAGATAAATATAGAAACCACAAAATCTTGACACAAAACTAACAAATGCAATTTTTTTTTGTTGAATAAAGACAAAACGAAAAGAACCAAAAAACCAGTTTTTTAAATTTTTTCACATTTAATAGTATAGCAAACTCATTCCTCATTTCTGATATTTCGGCAAGCAACCAAATTCCTAATCCTAGATTCTAACGTCAACCAAATTCTAGATTCCAACCGCAAAGCATTACATTCCACATTCATAAAAATGCAGCAACCTAATTTTAATTATCCAAGCATTACGTTCCATAAAACCCAAAAAACTAAAAAAACAGCAAAGCAGGTCTTGTGTCGTAATGCAAGGCAAGAGTAGCATGAAATGAGAACAGGAGATTTGCTAGCCGATAACTCTGTATACAAACTAATAAGTTATATTGTACAACTTAATAATTTCTGAGTATGGTAAATTATTTACTAAAGATTACGTTTGTACATATATTTATATGTACAAATATAAATAACTAACGGTCTGATTAAGTTAATCCACACGGTTTGAAAACAAAAATCCGTCGATTGAATCAAATCTCATGGTTTTCTAATTTGTGAATACGTGTTCAAACCACTAATCCACGGATCGAGACCAAAACGTACGATTTGGTCCGATTTTGCAGTTCATCTAATTTTTTGTGCAGCCCTAGTTTGCCTACCCAAGTTGAGGTGGTCCTCACTAATTATAAGTTGGTGGGCCAATCCGCCAAAAACCATTACAAAGATAAATACAAAAATAAAATAAGTTTGACCTAAAAAAATGAATTTCTTTGTTGCACAAAGCATAAAAATCTCTGTGTATCTCTATTTAAGTTGATCGATTTGAAACCTGATATCGGTATTGTCATAATATTCGTGCCACAACAATACACCACTTTAATATTCATTTGATGGTTATTTGAAAGATAAGAACATCCTATTTGATATAGCCATCATAAGAGCTTCATTCATGAGACTAAAGTGGTCATTTGAAGCTCTTATGATGGCTATATCAAATATATAAGATGTTCTTATCTTTCATCAAAACTAATTAATCAATTAGAACACTTTTATTTCCATCTCTCCACAGCTAATTTTTGCCATACAAAGGCACTGTTTGCCAATTCCACGTGATAACACAAGTACATTGAATTACACAAGGTGGGGAAACTTGGGCTGAACATAAGTTTGGCAAGTCATTGGGCCAGCCCATCCAATAAGAGCTAAATAATAACCATGAGCTAGGCCAGAGATTGGGTTAACCCAAAGTGAAAATTTGAACTTATGTACTTGGCGGTACGAGGCTTTGTCTTTTTTGACCCAAAACCCACTACATTAACAATCATCACTATTCACGGTATATTTTGAAGGAATTAAGCTTTTATATGGAGTAAATGAAAGGACAAATTTGCCAGTGAAGATTCAATTTTATGTGTATTTGTAGAGGGCATTCAAGTTAAAAAGTATTTACATGAAGATTCTCAATGTTGAGGTAATTAATTATCCATCCAGATTTTGGATATCACGTACGTTTTCATCCTCCTATTTTTACGGGGTTATGTTTTCATCCTCTTGTAATGTGATTTGTCATAATTACCCTTTCTTCAATGAAATAAGGACTTCCTAAAATCTAGTTCCTTTTTTATAGGGAATAATGGATTTTTCAAATATTGTTAGTTACAAAAAATTTCTTTTAATGATTTTGGATAATCACGGATTCAAAAATGGGATGATATTACTTCGGATAATCAGGGATTTCAAAATGGAATGATTTGGTTTCCATAAATAATGATTAATGGAGAGAAGCGTATCATTTTTGCCATAATTATTGTATTGAAAAATTATACAAGCATCATGGTAAAATATCTGTAGTCATGGTAAAATGTTAATGAGCAGCAGTAATCATGGTAAATATGAAGTGTTACATCCAACTCGTATTACCATGTCACATCCAAACATGGTAAATTTAATACATTAATAAGGAAACATGATAAATTAGTTAATAAATTACTACTGAATCATGGTAAAAAAATTCGTATCACATTTTTACTTTGAAAACAGACCATGCATCCTAAAAACATGGTAAAAAAATATGTCACTTTCAATAAACATGGTAAATTCAAGTAAACATGGTTAAAAAAAATGTCCCTACGAATGAACATGGTGAATTTGAATACTATGAATACCCCCTATCAAATTTCATGGTAAATAATTTTTACTATGAAAACAAACAAATCATGCATCCTCAAAACATGGTAAAAAATATGCCCTTCCAGTAAACATGGTAAATTCAAGTAAACATGATTAAAAAAAATGTTCCTACCAGTAAACACTGTGAATTTGAATACCAATCAAGCCACGAGGATGGTGGACCAATCAAGGGAAGACAAACCCAAACTAGATAAAAAAAATGGCGTAGAGATTTGGGATGGCAACCGGTGTGAAGTTTTGGTCCCCAAAAATGGCGTAGAGATTTTCCTTTTTGGTTTAAAATGGGGATGATGATTGTGCGTAGATTGTGGGATTGGGTTTTTATCTCCCAATCCCTTAATTATAGGAATGGTCCTCAGAAATTTGAAAAACATCCAAATATCTCTGCCTATATATGCAACTTTTAATTTAGTCATCAATCCCTTAATATGTTACAATTATATAATTATATATATAAAGGGCATTTTAGGGTTTTTTTTTGAATTTCGGGATGAAAACATAACTCCTAAATAAGCTCAGGATGATTTGTAACTAAAAGGATGATTATTTAAGTGTCCCTTAGGTTTTTTGAAATAATTCTTGGTTCCTAAGCAAAAGTTTTGTCAAATAGGTTAGTTCAACTTTCAAGGAAAAAAAAAAAACAAATATATACCATAAGGCCATAAGGGCATCTGCATTGAGCTTGTAGTTTGCGTGTTAGTGTCCGGTGTTAAAAACTGATCTAAGTTGAAGCGCATATTTTGTGCTCTAACGAGGTTGGTTAAGTGAAATGCATATTTGAAATATAAAATGAACTTGTAAGTGGACTTTAATAAAACTGTGGTAAAATTTAAGATCCGTATGGTACGTTTTTATATTGTCATAAAGCAGATCTTGAAAATGAATCAATTATTGAAATTAAATACTTAGGGTATCTTCACATTCTAACAAAAAAAAAAGTAGGGTTTTTTTCCCCCTGTTGTCAGCCAACGGGCTGACAATAAACATACAGAAAGACAAAAAATACACAAATTCCTACACACTTTTTACATATTTCAATACACTTTCACACACTTCGATACTTTTAAATCTTAATGTCAGCCAAATGGGCTAATTTTAGAATTTGCCAAAAGAATAGTAGTACTTGATTTTTTTTTTTTTTGTCAGTCGTCATTCCTAATCTATTACATGAGGGAGGGGTGAATGAGACTCGATCTCAAAATACAGTGTGAGGTATCTAAAAGCTCTACCGTATAAGCTAAGCCACCAGCGAGTACTTTAACATTCACTCATCCGAATTTTCAAATGATTTTGGAATTCACAAAAATTTTTATTTTTCGCGGACTCCAATGATTTTGAATAACCAATCACAAATTCTAGAAATTTAGAAAATACATAAATCTTGTCAGTTGTTGTTCCTGCTCCACCAATACCATTCATCATTGCTTCAACAACCCCACAAAATAATTGCACAAAGATCGAAAACCTAAATTTTGCTCTTGTTTTGATTCAACAATGTTATAAGTACACCTAACTTGCATATCACATACACACTAAGGGCCCGATTGGCTGCAACATGAGAGGGGGTATTAAGTTATACCCCCTCCCCTTATCCCGGTCCCACAATTTTATACTTGGTTTGGCAAAAATTTGAAACCCGGATAACTTAATACCCCACCCAAATAATACCCATTTATACCCCTTCTCCCTCACTAATTAATAACACCCCTCCCCCCTATTACTAATTTATACCCCCTCATACACCTACGAAATTACCCCATACCCTCCCTTATACCCCTCCCCTTACCCCAAGTTTTTTTTTTTTTACTGTTTTTAAAAAGAAACCGAATGGAATTTTAAATGTTTTACGAACTATTGCGATTTCCTTCGGATAAAAAAATGAAGTACTTTTGTGCATAATTTTTTAATTTTTTTTGCACCAAATTAAACTACTAATTGAGATCTTTAATTTGATACAAAAAAATTTGAAACAATTTATACTTTATAATTTGACATTGTTAGCTTGCTTTGCAATATCCTTCGGATAAAAAAATAAAGTATTTTCACATTAATTTCTTTACTTTTTTTTGCACCAAATTAAACTACAAATTGAGATCTTTAACGTGATACAACAAAATTTAATTTTTTTTATACTTTAGAATTTGACATTGTTGGGGAATAACATAAAAATTACTAATTAGTTATTATTAAACACATATAACTAGAAATATTATTGAAATAAATAATAAAAAATTAAACTTCATCCACCCAACTTTAAACTTCGAAATATTATTGAAATGAATAATAAAAAAATAATAACTGAATATTTTATTTTTAGATATAACTAATAAAAGGAATTATTTATTAAAAAGTATAATTAATTTAATTACTATTGTGTTTATGTATTTTTTTATCATAAAATCTAATATGACTGTTCAAGGGCAAATTAGTCATTTGTCAAGTTTTTACATCATCCACCCAATTTTATCCCCCTTTATCACAAATTCATCCAAACCACATACTATTTAATCCCCCCTTCATAAATGTCACATTACTGTGGGTCCACCCTTACTAAATAATACCCATTACTATCTTATCCCCCCTTACTATCTTATCCCACCAAAACTTATCCCGCTTCCAATCGGGGCGGTAATGTGACAGACAAGGAGAAGTCCATCATTTCAGGTGGGCCACACATTGGGCTTTTTCTTGTCTGCCACATCACCTTGACGTGCAGGTGCTAAGTAGGGTGCAAGATAAATGTACCCATATCATTTTTGGTTTTGATTTGATGAAGAAAATTCCGCGTTTCCCCAACCAAAATATATTTAATTACCATAAGCACGTGACTAGCTAGCGCATGCAGTGCCTCAAAATATTGACACTGTTTGCGATTACACAATGAAAGGCTTTTAGTGATCACGAGATTTGTTTTTGCCCGACCGCTTTTTTACCATCTATTCTAAAATCAATTGGTGTTAGGGAGGGTTTCAATTAAGGCCTTGTTCTCCAATAGATTTTAGGTACATAAAATCTCACATTTTATGACACTCCAATCTCAACACATAAAATGTAAAAGTGATTTTATGAGATTCTCATAAAATCCTCCTAAAATCTATAGGAAAACCACTACATTTTATCAGTTGGGAAAACAACTTCATTTTATCACCTCTCCATAAAATGTTCATTTTATGAGATTTTCATAAAATCTACCTAAAATCTATTGGAGAACAAGGCCTAAGTCTTTTATGGCCATTGACATCGTATTTGTAAGTCTGTTTTTAAAACGGTCACAAAGAGTAATATTGTGTAACGAAATCCGTGGAGGCACTCTGGACCCAACAATTTTGTTGGATAATTAGATGTCCGGGTCAGCTTGCGCTTCACTAGACTAATTCTAAGGCCTTGAAAAGTCGTAAGACTCGTAACAACATACAAAGATTTGAGTTCACACGTCTAGGTATATATATAGGTGGGTTTCTTTATTACTTCTTCCGTTCCTAATTGTTAGTCCCGTACTCTCTCTCTTGCAATTTTTTATATCAAAAAATCAACTACTTCAGTGTATGATTTTTTGAATCTTTTCGCACCGTATTAAAGATCTCAATTAGTGCTTTAATTCAGTGTGAAAAATTCAAAAAATTATACACGGAAGTGCTTAGTTTTTTTATTTGAAAAATGACACGACTTTTTGTAAGGGACTAACAATTAGAAACGGAGGGAGTAGCATACTAGCATTCATGGGAATCGCATGGTTGTAAACACATCTTTATCCATCTCGATTCACACAGAGGCGGCTCCACCCTTATCAAAGGGTGGTCACTTGAACACCCTCAAGGAATTTTTTTGTTTAAAAATACATGTACAAATTTTAGTTTTAGTTTTAGTTTAGTATAGCTATTGTTGAACACCCTACTCACAAATATTTGAACACCTAAAGTCTAAAGTCTTTCCGTAGATGGTCAATTAATGTACACTCTAAAGCCTTTTGTATCATCTATTACATGGGATAAATTTATATCGGGTTTTGATTGAACATTTATACTATGAACACTCACCAATCCTGGTAATTCACAATAGAATCCTTAATACACCAGTTCAAAACAAAGTGCACACTCTTTACGGCAAAAATTAGAACAATCAAGAAAAAAAGAGTATCTATTGTATTGATGTCGTCCATTACTTCTCTTTGAGCAACAATCAACTCTATATATAAAAAAATAAATATCTGTGCGAACCTATTCGGCAAACAAATTTCTACAATAAATATTAGTGTCTTTATCCCCCGATTTAATTTTACTAGAATAAATATTAGAATTCGCCAAGAAAAGTTGTGACATCTAATGTATTTTCATATCATTTGGCCTCACCATTCAACTAGAATGTGAAAATTTTTGTATGTACATATTAGTTAGTAGAGCTAATAGAGTTAAGGTAAATGTTAAACACCTTGTCTAAAATTTCTGAAGTCGGAACTGGGTTCACAACTTCTCTGTAATTTGGAACAGTTGCACAAAATTGGACTAACTACTACCCCGTAATCGAGGAATCTCATACAGATTGGATTCTTGTGGTCTCGCCAAAATTGACAAAGCAAAAAACAAAAAGGATCTTTCTATTATCCGCCCACTGGGCGGACGATAAAACACAAAACAATCATAATTCTCACATGGAAGAGTTTTCACTGTTTGAATTGTTGCTTGTGGAATGATATTTGCTTCACATCGTTTATCAATTCCGAAAATCATATTTCGGGACAAACACCAAAAAATTAAAAGGAGATGCCGATAGGATTGATAAACAAACCACGTTACTTGAGTCTGAGCTTATGTTTGCTCATTAAAAACTTGTTCTTGATTAGTTTGTTAAATATTGTTTTGAAGCTAGTCAAAATTAGGTTATTGGTAGTCGCCACCTTAAATTCACAAGCCATTCAATTGACTTGCGGAGTGTACGCTTCAAAATGCCGAGCTCTCTTTTTGATTGGCAATTCCATAGTTTCCGTTGACAAGTCACACATCACTTTGCATCCCGTTCTTATCAAGTCTGTATTTTTGTTTATAATATTCTAAGATAGTGAGTTCGTATAGGATTAGAGTGAAATGAGTCATGTTATTGTAATTGAGAGTGAGTGGGAACAAAGGCAGTAATCATATCAAAGGCCGGCCTTCAAACATTGAGTGTGGTGAACGGAGAGTCGGTAATCAGTCTTGAGTCAATTGTGTAGTAGAGTCGTTTGTAACCATAAGGTTTTTTTAGTAGTGTTTTCTTCCTTCCAGTGGTTTTTATTCATTCGGGATTTTCCACGTATATTGTGCATTTATCGTTTTTATTCGTTCCTATATTGTTGGGTTGGTAGCAAAATCTAAATTGACATTCGCTCGAGTGAGTATTCTCCGGTTGCCAATCATAAAAAAAAGCATATAGAAAAAAGTGCGAGTTTTTAGAGCCTGCAACATTAAACATCTTAGGCTTGTGAAGCCTGATTCGAGTTAGGTTGCGCTCCACTGGCGGTTCGGGAAACACAAATAGGAGAATTACGGTATTTGTTGATGAAACCCTAGGTTACAATTAGATACTTGGTATAAGAAGCAACCGAAATAACTTGTATTATCTTCATTCGAATTACAAAGTGGAATTGGTGTGAGATGTGGATGTACTCAATTATAGACTTGGGGTCCCCACAGTGATCCAAGTTACTACACCATGTAGTGACCTCAATTGTAAACCCTATGTGATTCTTTTTGGGATCTGAACCATTGATTTTTTCAGGAATGTTAAGCACATTGCGAGTACAAAAAATTATGATCATCAGAAATTGGTAGACACACAATTGAAATAAATTTTTCTTACATATTATTCTCTAAATGGATATTGGCCATCCATTTTTGTAAAATAAATGATATCTGACCATATAGCTACCAATATCCAATTAATTTAATTTTTTAAATGAATGATCTACTTAACATTTCAGACAAATTGAACGATTCCAAATCCCAAACACAGATTATAAAGGGCCAACAATTAAGGCCACTACTGAGTGTGGTGACTTGGGTCATCACGAAAACCCCAAATCCCTCAACTATACAGTTATACATGGAACCACGTGAAAATTTGAACGGTCTATATTGATTACATCTTCGTATACAAATCCAATCAAACACTTGCTTGTATTAATTACTTACATTTGTAAACTAAAAGTCCGCTAACGTTATTTTCTCACACAGTAGGGATCGGGACTTGACTACGGGTACATAAAATGTACAAATGGCTTGTGGGGCCTATTTTTGGGTCTCACACAAAAAATCCGAACCGTTCTTTAATTTAAAAATGATATTTCAAATGACCTTGCAAAAAATCAACTCAATTGGATATGTGTAACTGGTTGATCCAAATTTCATGTTTTTATTTAGAGCAGGATTCTGAATGAATACTTGAAATTTAGATCAACGAGTTATGCATATCCAATTGAGTTGATTGTTTGCATAGTCATTTGAAATATTATTTTAAAATTAAGGAACGGTTTGAATTTTTTGTGTGTGATCCAAAAATGGACTCCACAAGCCATTTGTACATTTTATGTACACCAAACTTCTGTACCCTTAGGCCAAATATTAAGGACCCATTTATTGGCAAGTTCCACCGACGATATGATGCACCTTTGTTTATTTCATAAGTTTTCAATTATTTTCATTATGTTGTTGGTTGCAATATTACTCTTTGTTTTAAAAAAAAATTAATAAAATTGGGAGGTGATCCATGACTCACAGTAAAAAACATGTATATTCTAAGCGGACGGAGGGCCGGTGGAATTGATTCCCATAATTAGTTGAAAAGCGTGTAAGTTAGTTCAGATATCTTAAGTCCCAAAAATAATAAAAAAAGACTTGGTATATGATACCTCCACAATTTACCTGATGTATAATAAAGACTAAATTAAGTCGCTTGTCATGTGAGCCAAGCGACCAACACAAACGTTATAAATCTCAAATCTCAAATCATGGGAATAATTATTTGCCAGAAACTTACATGGGCAGGTAAAAAGTTTATGGCGCGAATGAGTTGTATGCCGGTTGGTTGAGAAACGTACGATCTTTTTTCTTTTATTCGCACTAAAATCCTTTTTGTCCCTAACGAGTTTTCCAAACAAACTGGACATTGTCATTTTTATCGCGTTCATTTTTAGACATTGTCAAGAACATCAGCCACGTCGAATTCATAATGTTGGGGAGAATGGATTTCGATATGATTTTAACGTAACAAATTTTGTAATCTTTCCAAATGATCATTGAGATTGTAAAATTTTGACTTTATAACAAAATAATGCGAGCTGGGGATTTCTTAAAAAAAATATTCATGTAGCTAGCCGACCCCAATTGTTTTGAACATAAGACCTCGATTTGGTTTGGCAAAATAAAGCAAGCGGGTGGTTTCTTAAAAAAAAAAAAAAACGATTGAGTACTGTTTGGTATATCTAATAGTACATTGTTTAACACAAAAAAGTTTGTGCAACAGACACTTTTTTTTATTATCCAAGTATTGAACATAGTGACGATGATTTCTAGAAAGACAGAATGAGTTTTTACCATGAAAATAGGATGGAGTACAAGCCAAAGGGAATTAAAGATCTTCCTCGTAGGATATTCTTCGCTACTTTATGCATGTTTTCTCTAGTTTCAATGTGCACACAAGAAAATATTAACCGTTACAGATACACGTTTGTGAGACTTACGACTAAGTGTGCAAAGCTCACGAGAGTATGGTAATTAAGTAACTGTCCTCGAATGGCATGTGATCGTACACCAAGACTACGGTATAATTACTCGTACATTGACTGAACGTTTGAGTCATTTAGCATGTCATTAAAAAAATCAGTTTCTAATAAGTCCGAGCCCGCCGAGAACTGATTTTCTTCAGAATTTGGGATGGAAGAGCTAATTATGTCATCACCATTACCATCAAACAAATTAAGGAAATTAGATAAGTAGAGAAAGGATTAGAAAGCCTGTGGGGTGGTCGAGGCACGCGAAATCGCGCTCTCCTTAGGAAAGATACACCCCCTTCTGCACGGGGTTGAATGGCGCTCCTTCCCCAAGATACAACGACCTTCGAGTTTTCTTCTGTGCAGCGAATTAAACTCACGAACCAATAGTTTCCCGACACTCAAATGATCAATGGAAATCAACTTTAAATATAAAGTAAAATAAGCAACAAACTCTTTTATTGTTCCCGAATATGGCACTGGTTGGAGGAAGAGAAGATAATGGATTTTTGGGTGTATCGTGTAAGTACAGAGAAAAGTAATAATTTCTCTGGTATAAACAAAAGGAACACAACATGGATTTATAGACTTAATTAACGTTAGTTTGTTAGGAAGTTCTAATTTTGTGGAGACAAAATAGGAACAAAATACTAACCTTAATATATGTGTAATCTGTTATGAAAAACCAATCCATCCTAGTATATAGGAACAACTATATAGTTGAAGTAGGATAGTTGATTTGATTTGTTGGAGATTAAATAGGAGACCAAGTTAAGGTAAAAAACTAATTCCATGTCTCTCTCCAACAAATTATTTTACTTGGAATTTCTCCATAAAATATAAATGTAAAATATTAAATTAGAACAACAATCCCCCACATAATTTAAAATTTTACAAGAGTGCTTTTACTGTGCAATGGGTATAGGTGTCTTCCGGACTTGAACCTACACTTAGTGTTAGCAAGTTTCAGTTTGAAGAACCGTAGTGAACTAAATCTTGAACTAGGCCCTTGATTTCAAACTTACGCCTACCACACACACAGTACGGGAAACATTATGGTTCTGGAACGGGTTTGCGCGTTAGACGGTCATGCGCACGTATCTCGTTTCTATGAGTGTCTTTAGAGAATAGCCCAATTTCCCACAGCAGCGACCCCACTGCCACACTCATATAGGTGTGTCCTCCAAGGGTTGTTTGTGACCAACACCCCGTAGAATCCTACCTTGGACACATTCAGAGCTAAGCTCTTCCTATCGTCACATAACATGCACAGAGCATGAGCACTATCACCATAGGAATAGGACCAGGGATTCCCCTCTAATATTTTAGTGCTCCTCCTAGTCACCATTCAGTTTCGTTGTTACCTATTGAACCTTATTCATGGGATCTCCAATCACAAAGGTTAGGTGTCCACCGAGGTGACTAACTTATGGGCATCAGTCCTACTCCCCTCAATGATTAAAGAATTAGCTTTCGTGCTAATTCGAGAATATGTTTTGTTCTTTTTAAGATACAAACATTTCTCAGCAATTTTTTTAAGACATCGAAGATTAGCCTACGCGCTAATCTTTTCTTATGAGAATTCTCTTTGGGCTGATCAGGCCCCCACATTTTATAGATATTTATCAGAGCTCCAGTGTTGCTTCATTTCAAGCTTGCCAACATTTACTACCTGAAAATATTTATCCAACATTCTCCAACACAAAATTAGTGAAGTTTAAATCACGTGACAATTGGTATAAAATTGAGATAACATACTTCACTCCTTTAAAAGGATTTATTGAAGTCAATGCTTGTTGGCCAACATCCACCTGAATTTTCCAAACAAAATTCTATGACACAAAGTTAGTGTCTCATTAGAACATAGTCCTTCAAAGATCATGAAATTAGCATCCATCAATGATCATGTTAATGAACCCCCACATTTATGTATAATTTTCTCTAAGTTCCCATACACCAAATTTGCTAGAAGCAAATCAATTTATATTATTGCAATAAAAAACATTCACGTAGAGCAACCAAGTGCTCGGACATACCTTTGCAAGATATATATCTCTACAACCACAGAAGTGTGTATTAAGCTTAGGCTTCAGCAAATTACGTTAACTACCATTAGCATCGCATCATATATAATAAGCTGAATAACATATATGATGTTAGTAACAACAATAAAAGCCTCCTCATGTTATGTCAATTATCATCATATTTTCATCAATTCTGACAGTATACTTCAAACTACTGCAAAGAACTTGAAAATCCAATAGAATAATGGCTCAAGATTCATGTGTAATGGCCAAATCTACAGTGGCTTGTTCACATGACAAAATATTAACAGATGGAAAAGGCTACAATACACACTCCTATAAAAGTTATAAATTTTTTGTAAAAGTTACGATTTTTTATCATAAAAGTTACGACACACATAGAAAATGTTACGAATCATATTGGTGAAAAGTTACGAAAAACTAAAAAATGTTACAATTACCAATGAGGTGGCACAATCTGGACCATACAATAGGTGCATATAGTACACCCAAATAAGAGGTGTGTATTGTAGTCATTTCCTTAACAGATAATACAAGTCTAAATACATTATCATGTTTGCAATCTCATAGCATGTAAATTGCTCAAAAGTATCCCAAAATTAAGCGCTAGACCTTGGGCTACAAAATTGGATAAAAACCTTATAGATAATGCGCACAAAATACTGCCACCCTAAATTATTTTTAATCACCAATCCAGGTAAGCTTGAGGTTTTTATTTTTTTATTTTTAAGCCTTATAGTAACTGTAACAATATAGAAGGTCCGTAAGACCCTGATTTCAAAAATAAGACCCAAAGTGCTGAAAGCAAATTGACTTCTAAAGCATAAGAAGTTCAGTCATTACAAACTTGAATTTGAGAAAGACCATGGTATCTATTACGAAAGCCAAGTACATTTAATAACTCGGAAGTTCAAAAGAAGTTCTTTCTAGCTTTCATTTCTTGCATGTGCATAGAAAAAGTAAGGATACGAATGTTATACTTACAGAACAAACTTATGCTAAACCCGTAGACGTATATATCGCGAATTGGTAGGAATACTCAATGTATCCGGTACAAAATTTCTTGCTACAAAAGGTAACACCTCTATAGTTATTGAAATTCTCCAAAAATAATGAACACAACAAAATCTGTTCTTCATTTATACTCTAACCAACCAGTGAGGGTTTTTGCAAAAAACACCACCTCAATGCTCACCTTTTTTTTTTCTTTTTTTTTCCCGAAGACCATCATTTATGTGTAAGTTAATAACCTTGATATAAGTCCACCACACTACCAGTATATCTCTCAACTCCGATTATGTAATATTCTCAATATTGACTATTTCTTATACGACAAAACTATCACCTTCATCTTGAAAAGCACAACATTTTTTTTCCAAATAAGTATGAAAAACAAAGTATATGGAGTTTCTGGTATGCTACAGAAATAACTCGACAATCTACAAACAAATACAAGGATATGAAGTATACTCTTTTAAGAATGCGAGGATCTAAAACAAGCATATGTAATCTAATCAATCACAGTCAAACAACATATCCATTGGTCAAGAAAAGTATATGAAGAGTACTTATCAACCTACAAATCCAACTCTTGTGTCAACATGCAAAAGCACAAAATTAATTGCTTATATCCTCATTAAACATAATTCTGGAAAAGTAATCTCTCGTGGACTCCTAAATTGGAATTCACATGAACATATAAATTTTCATCTCTACGGTGATCGAAGTTTCCTATCAACCGTGACAGCTTATATGCTTTTTTCTTTTTCTTTTAACAAAACTAGTAATCACAACGACCACCGTTCAAGAAATTATTCTTACAGAAAATCCAAAAATATATCTTTCCTAAGATTGTTGGAGAAATTAAATGGAATAGGAATTTCTGATAGAATAATAATTCTAAATGATATGCATCAAACAAATTAAGGAAATTAGATAAGTAGAGAAAGGATTAGAAAGTCTGTGGGGTGGTCAAGGCACGCGAAATCGCGCTCTCCTTAGGAAAGATACACCCCCTTCTGCACGGGGTTGAACGGCGCTCCTTCCCCAAGATACAACGACCTTCGAGTTTTCTTCTGTGCAGCGAATTAAACTCACGAACCAATAGTTTCCCGACACTCAAATGATCAATGGAAATCAACTTTAAATATAAAGTAAAATAAGCAACAAACTCTTTTATTGTTCCCGAATATGGCACTGGTTGGAGGAAGAGAAGATAATGGATTTTTGGGTGTATCGTGTAAGTACAGAGGAAAGTAATAATTTCTCTGGTATAAACAAAAGGAACACAACATGGATTTATAGACTTAATTAACGTTAGTTTGTTAGGAAGTTCTAATTTTGTGGAGACAAAATAGGATCAAAATACTAACCTTAATATATGTGTAATCTGTTATGAAAAACCAATCCATCCTAGTATATAGGAACAACTATATAGTTGAAGTAGGATAGTTGATTTGATTTGTTGGAGATTAAATAGGAGACCAAGTTAAGGTAAAAAACTAATTCCATGTATCACTCCAACAAATTATTTTACTTGGAATTTCTCCATAAAATATAAATGTAAAATATTAAATTAGAACAACAATTCGGACAAAAACTTGTCGTCCATTTCAAAATCCAAGATGAAATCGGACGGATCCCTTTGCGTGGTAGTAACGAATGGCGATATGTCGTCCGGTTCCACCAACGAACCACCACAATCATGACCACGAATCGGGGCCGGTCCTACCACGGGCTCGGAATGATTAAGTGGCTCTGATCTGATGAAAACTTTAGAGCAGCGCGATGCCTTGGGGCGGATCATACAAGATCCTACCAGTGGAGAAGGATGGCCAATTGAGGACCGTTGGATTAATGTTTCCATTGACTTTTCTTTCAATCGATTTGACTTCTTGCAATGTGAAGTGGAGCTTGGGACTAATTTCTTGCTTATGGCAGTGTTCCAGTAATTCTTGATTTCATTGTCTGTTCGCCCAGGAAGCCTTCCAGCTATCAGAGACCACCTGCATATATGTATTCACATGAATAACCATTAGAAATTTTATC
>OY978221.1:577122-802809 GCA_963854785.1 Vaccinium vitis-idaea
GACCAGATGTTACAGATCATAGTTACATTACATATGACTACTTCACAGAGTTTTCAGATGGGTTAACTCAATTTTTTTGTTTTATTGATTATCAGCTATTCGAGTCGATCAGCTTATGCACAATTCTACTAATTTCGAAATGCAAAAATTACCTGTGGGGGAGTTCTTCACCGGACTGGCCTCTTTGCTTGCTTGGAACCGCGCTGAGGGGGGAGGAACAGGGTTGAACCTCTCTTGGTCCCTGGGGACTCGTCGGAGGGGGGTGTCGGAGATGCTGGGGTACGCCGGAACGGTACCTGCGCAAGAGAAACAACCACGTCAGTACCAAGCCCGGACGGTGGTGGTCCGGGAAGGTACTCCGATGGCTAAATCAGCAATGGAGGGAGAAGTATATTGGAGAACTAGAGAGAGAGTGCAGTTTTAGAGCTAAATGTAGAGAGAGAGAGAGAGAGTTTTTTTTAGGAGAGACCGCCCCCTGTACGAAGGGGGTGAGAGTCATATTTATAGGTGAGGGAGCGCGTGTTCGGCACGCCCTTCGGGGGCCTCACGCGCCCCACTCCTGACATCGCATTAAATGTACTGAACGACGCATGCCCCCCTAGCGGCGCCTCGGCCGCTGTGCTCTCAGAGGCGTCACGCGCCCTTAATGTCCCTATCAGTCAGATCCCCCACCCCCCCTGCAGGCGTAGGTCTGCAGGGTTGGTGGCTTGCCATGATGAGGTGCACGTGAAGTAGTCAAGCTCATTAATGTGCCACTCAGACTGTCAGGAGGTGCCTCGATCAAGCCCCCCCTGCCACCTGACGCGACCCGCCCTGGTACTGAGTCCAATACACTCGGTTCGGGTACCCTCGGGAAAGGCACTTCGAAGGCGTCTCCGGATGCTCTCGGCGCGGTCTCCCGAGGTGAGAGTCTGGCCGGACCTGTTACCTCCGGGGGAAGCCTCCCCCGGAGCTCCGTGTTGATGGGGCGGGAACTCCTTTGGACCCTCGTCCCCTCGGGGTGACACCGCCGAGGGTGTGGAGACCCCCTTCATCCCCCCGGCCGCTACAATAGCCCCTCAACTTCCCCAGTTCCGGCCAATTGGGGGAGTTGATAAGCCCGAGCGGCCAGGCCGTGTCATAGCTCTTGGCCGAGGGAATTGAGAATATGACCCTCCGGGCGGCGGGGCAACCCGAGCGCCAGGCTCGGAACGTCACATCGCTCTAAAGCTGAAAGGACGTGTGACGCGACGTTCGGGCTTATCCGATGTCAGAGAATCCGTGACGCGATTCGATGTCATCTGCCACGTGTCTCCTCGGCATTCGCCCGAGGGCCGTCGTTTGGGATTCGCGCCAAACGTTTCAAACCTGGGGGACAGGTGTCGAGCCCCCGTTGGTCAGCCGAGCCGGCGCGGCGTTTCCCGAGCCGGCGCACCGTTTCCCCAATAAATGCGACGCCTCACACTCCCCCTCCCCCACTATAAATACAACTCGGGAAGAGGGAGGTCGTACCGTTACTCTGTCGATTTTGCCTCTCACCGGAAAATTCTACGCCGTCGTGGAATTCCAAGCGTCTCAACCCCAGATCTCGAGTTTCAGCCACTTCCTCCACCAAAACTCAAGGTAAATCGCTTCCTCCCTTCTTTTCCATGCTTTTTGGTGTATTTTGAAGCGTTTTTACACGTTTTTTGAGTGCTTTTTTGCGATTTTACGAACTGCTCTGTTTTGTTGAGTTTTCCGGCGAGTGTTACGGCGGCGTACGGCAGCGTACGGCGGCCGTTTTCTGGGCAGGTTTGAGTATTCAACGTGTTCTTCCGAGGACAGGTTGAATACTCAACCTGTTCTTCCGAGGCCTTAAGCCGAGGGGTGCGTCCCCTCCCCGAGCGCACACACCACATCATATGTCCAGCCGAGAGTAATCCGAGCGGGAAGGTCCCCTCGGTTAGCCGAGCGTATTCCATGTAGGAATACGCCGTTGCACCCCTGCCCTTCATGCAAACAACTGCTGATGGGTTACTTGTGCATTCTTCTTTTCTTCTAGGTTCTCGGCTGGATGAGCAACGAGCCTTTTGTCATCTCCGATAGCGACGAGGACGCCGATTTTGACCAAGCACGAGAGTACATCCGAGAGCTCGGGAATCGATACAGATCACGAGCCCCGACCGCGCTAAACATTCCTCCCCTCCAAACAGTGTATCCCGAAGAGTACAGCAGGATGGAGGGAGAAAGAACCAACCCCGAGGCAGAGGCCTCGCCATCCCGGGCCGCTGAGGGACCGGCCTCCCCGAGGGCCCCCGAATCTCCCGAGGTCGAGATATACGAACCGATCATCGAGCCTCCGGAGATCGTCGAACTAAGCAACGGGGACGGAGAGGTGACCCCGGGCAACACTTCTGAACAAAATCCTCCAGAGCAAGGCGAAGGGGAGGAACAAGCCCCGAGGACGCAGCGGGCCGAGACTCCCACGCTCGCCCTCGGTGAAGAATGGGAGGAGGTTCCCATCCCAAAGTACGGGGAGGGAGAGTGCCCTTACCTCAAAGAATTCGACCCTGCGTACCCCGAGCGCCTGGTTGCGTTCCGAGAGCGGTACGGTATCCCAGCCGACGTGGAGATCGAGCTGCACTTCGGAGACCGGATCTACTACGGGGACGACCATGTCACGGTCCCCTTAATGGCCATCACCGAGGGGGGCCTCCGCTTCCCATTCCCGAAGATGGTCCGCCAGTTCCTCCACTACTACGACCTCGGTCCTCACCAGGTCGTGGTCAACGTATACCGGGTGCTGTGCTCGGTGTTGAAGCTGGCGGAGGCATACAACATCCCGGCGACGGTGTACGACGTCCTCGGGATTTACCTTGTGGGTCTCAGCCCAAAGTTCCGACGGTACTACTTCGCCGTTCGGAACGAGTATGATCATTTGATCAAGGATCTCTACGACTCCGAGGAGCACCAGTACAACTACGTGACGGTGAGGGGGAACTACTCTTGGGCCCCCGAGGAGCCTCACACCTGGCCTCTCAACCACCGCCGAGGGGACCCCAGTAAGCCGATGACTTATTGATTTTTAGCTTTCCATTTTCCTTTATTGTAAATCTTTTAAATTATTGCCGAGGACTCATGAATCTGCTCCTTTGTTTTTGCAGTTACCTCCACTGTCACCAAGCGGCTACTCGATCTCTCGGACGACCGCGTTATACAGGCTCTCTTCGCCCACGGACAGCAGCAAGCCCATCTCCTCCTCGGTTACATACCAAGCTACCACGGCTTTTTGCACCGGGGTACCACACCGAGGGCAAGCAACCGCCGAAGGAGAGAAAGGGCCGCTATCCCGGACGAGGAGCTTGAGCAGCTTTGGGGTCGGGAGAGACAACCGAGGGGCGAAATGGCCGCCGCATCTGAAAGACCCACTCTCGCCCAACTAAAGCAACAACAGCAGAGGGAGCGCCGAGGACGCGCTCCGCGGGCCGGGAGAGGAGCGGGCCACAGAAGGGGGAGGGAGGAGCAGCCCGCAGAGGAAAGCGACCCCGCCGCGAAGAGGCTTCGGGCGGAAGAGTCCTCCGCCCCATCCTCCCCTCCGAGGAGCGTCGAGGAGGTCCCGGGGATTCCCGGGCATGAGGTGCCTGCCAGTGTAACTGGTACCTCCACAGCACATACACCCGAGGGCCAGCTGCAGCCCCGAGGATCTGGCCGCACGGTGATTAATGCCTACCCCGAGGCGGGAGGAGGGTCAGATGTTGGCGCTGCCGAGGAGTGGTCTCCCATCTACGCAGGCCGAGGAGGGGTGAAGCTGACGACGGCGGACAGCGTCCGAGCGAACCCGGACGTGGCCAACGTGCTGCTGAAGGGACTGGCCCTCCCCGCCGACATGTCCGCCGTGGACGCTCTTTCCCTCGACGACAACTTCGTGGAGCTCCACAGCTGTTTGGTCAAGGTAAGAACAGTCTTTCGTTTAATCCGAGTTCACCTTTATTTCCGAGGCCTTGATGCTTATTACTGATTTTTCCTCAATTTTCCAGGCAAGCCAGGCCTCCACTGCCGTGCACAAGAAGGTGGTGGCATTGGCCAGCGCCTCTAGGGCTGCCAAGGCAAAGCTGAAGGAGGAGAGGAAGGCCGCCGAGCAGATGAAGGCTGAGATCGATGGCCTCGGCAAGAAGCTGTCAGACCTCAGCCTTGAAAAGCAAGGCGTCGAGGGGAAGATCAAGTCCGCCGAGGACAGGGCGGTTGCTGCTGAAGCCGACGCCAGGAGGGCGGAAGAGAGGGCCAAGTCCGCCGAGGACAAGTTCAAAGAGGCCAACGAAAGGGCTAAGGCCCTGGAAGCTCAGCTGCGAGATCTCCAGACCGAGCAACAGAAAATGCTGACCGCGGCGGACGAGGACGGCTTCAGGAGGGGGGAAAGGGAGGCCGGGAGGCAGTACCTGAAGGAGTCGGAGGAAATCGAAGTGGCGGCGTTCAGGAAGGGGTACTGTCTCGGCCACGCCGATTGCTTCCCCGCGGCCTACATCCGAGGGGTGGACGCCTGCAGCGCTCCTCCCGATGCCGAGGCCAGGGTGATACCACCGGTTCCCGAGCCCCAGATCCCGGAGATGCCCTTCGACGATCCTGAGGATGATGCCGAGGAGGGTGGGGACGATGACCAAGGCCACCCCGCCGAGGACACCCAATCCGAGGCCCCAGCCGTCTAGATCTTCCTCTTTTGTATTTCAATTTCATTAACTGTTGAGACTGGCGCCGAACTGTTAGGGCACCCAGCCAGATCTCGTATTTTTTGTAACTTTAACACAGGCACTCCGGGGGCCGGCATAGAACGATACACCATCGCCGAGCCCCCACTGTTTTGGTGTGAATGGATGTTTGCTTTTTGTTTTTATGCGTTTTGTTTTTTCTGTAAAGTTGTTCCAACTTAGAGTAGATAGTATGAACCGAGCCTAGGCGCTAGGCCGAGCCCGTGGTACATAGCCCCTCTTCGGGAGTAAGCAAAGCACGGTGCTTTTCGCCGAAGTAGTTGGTCGACACGTGAGCTCGGCCGGGCATGGTTTAAGAAATCTCGGCTTAGGTAGGGAATTGCTTCGATAGCCCCCGATTTCGGACCTAAGCCGAGGCGGTCATATACCGAATACGAACCATAGTACATCCCCGAGCCCGTATTGTCTGGGGGGGTACGATGATGGCAAAACCTGGTAGTTTCGCCCAAGGCCAAAGACCAAACGGTCTTCCGTTCGCTCGTACGAGGACGGGCGTATCATCCGTTCGCTCAACCGAGGACGGGCGTGTCATCCGTTCGCTCAACCGAGGACGGGCGTTCTGGGGCCGAACTCGTGAGCTCAATCGAGTACGGGAAGTTCCCGGCTTAGGTGGGGAATCGCTTTGATAGCCCCCGATTTCGGACCTATGCCGAGGTGGCTTTACGCCGAGCAACATTAGTCTTCCGTTCGCTCAATCGAGGACGGGCGTTTACCGAGCGAAACAGTATTCCACCGAACGTGGGTGGTGTCGTGGGGCCGTTGAGCACAAGGCAACGAACAAACGATCATGAGAGAATTTTAAAGAGAGAAAACACAGTTGTTCATTGAATATTTGGCCCGCTCGGTTTACAAAGGATCACCGAGGGCGGGTAGCGATCATGGAAAGACAATTGGGCTAGCCGTAAAACTTCCTAAGCTTGGAGGCGTTCCAAGGGTTGCCCACAACCGTGCCGTCCATCTCGGCAAGTTTATAAGCCCCATAGCCGGCCTTGGCCGTGATTTTGTACGGCCCCTCCCAGTTAGGCATAAATTTCCTCTTGTTTTTCTTTTGGACCACCTCACGAAGGACGAGGTCATCAACATTGAAGGGGCGCAGTCTGACGTTCTTGTTGTAGCCCCGGGCGACCTCCTGTTGGTAGGCGGCGTACCTGATGTTTGCATCGTCTCGGAGGTCCTCGGCGTGATTGAGCTCAGCCGAGATGTGTTCGTCGTTAGTGGCCGGGTGGAATGCCTCGGTGCGCTCGGTCGGAGCCGTGGCGGCGAGGGGAAGGACCGCCTCCATCCCATAAGCCATTGAGAAAGGCGTTCGGCCAGTACCCCGCCGCGGGGTGGTTCGATAGCCCCAGAGGACCTTGGGGAGCTCCTCGACCCATTTTCCTCGTTTGTTGGTCAGCCGCCTCTTGAGGCCAGCCGAGATGGACTTGTTGGAGGCCTCGGCCTGTCCGTTGCCCTGAGGGTACGCCACTGTCGAGTTATAGACTCGGATGTTCTTCTTTTTGCACAGCGTTTTTATGGCCTCGGCCACAAATTGGGTACCGTTGTCCGAGATGATAGCATAAGGTACGCCAAATCTGGAAATGATGTTTTTCCAGATGAAGTGCTCCACTTCAGTGGCAGTGATATGAATGAGGGGTTCCGCCTCGACCCATTTCGTAAAGTAGTCCGTGGCGGTGATGAGGTGCTTGAACCCTCCGGGGGCGGTAGGGAGTACACCGACGATATCCAGCCCCCATTGAGCAAAAGGCCACGGGCTAGTAACTGGGTTAAGGGAGAGGGTGGGTTGATGGAGGAGGGGAGAGTGCCTCTGGCAGGACCCGCAGTCCCTCACATAGTCTTTGGCGGCGATCCTCATTTTGGGCCACCAGTACCCCTGGGACACAGCGCGCTCGGCCAAAGAGCGTCCTCCCGAGTGGCAGCCGCTGCTTCCCTCGTGGAGCTCGTGGAGGACCCGTGGAACTTCCTCCTCGTGGAGCACGCGCAGGTCTGGACCCATATAGGTGCGCCTGTAGAGATGGCCGGTCGAGGAGAGGAAGTACGAGGCCGCCTGGCACCGAAGCCGGTGTGCTGCTTTTTTGTCCCCGGGGAGCCGCTGGTCCCGAAGGTAGGCGACAAGGGGGTCCATCCAGCTAGGACCCAAGGGAGCGACACATACGACGTCTTCCTGCCCGGGCTCGAAGCTTGGGGCTGGAATGTCGCCAAGGACCACAGTTCGGGAGCCCCCGACCTCAGAGCATGCCGAGCCGAGGGCAGCGAGGGCATCGGCGTGAGCGTTGCTTGTTCGGGCAATATGCCGAAAATCCACCTTCTTGAAGCCTTCCTGCAATTTTAACACATGGCTGAGATAGCTCAGCATTCGGCTGTCACCGGAGCCGTAATTGCTGTTGAGCTGGTTCACTACCAACATGGAATCACTGTAGACCTGCAGCTCTTCTATGCCGAGGTCCAAGGCGAGGTGTAGCCCTGCGATGAGAGCCTCGTACTCCGCTTCGTTGTTGGTGGCCGGGAAGCCGATGCTCATAGCGCATTCATGGAGGGTGCCTTCGGGGGACACGAGAACTATGCCAGCACCCGCGCCCCGGCTGTTGGAGGCACCGTCGACATGCATGCGCCAGGTTTCGCCGGCGTAAATCGTGGCCGACCTCGGGGGAGACCTCCTCAGGGCGACTCCCGGCTGCGCAGGGGTGGGATCGTCTGCTGCCCTCTCCCGCTCCTGTGCCTCGGCTTCCAACCTCGGGGTGAGCTCGGCAATGAAGTCTGCCAGAGCTTGCCCCTTGATGGCAGTCCGAGGCTCATAGCGGATGTCGAAGTTAGCCAATTCCATAGACCACTTGCAAATTCTGTCCGAGAGGTCTGCCTTCCGGAGCACGGCTCTGAGAGGGTACTCGGTGATAACGATAATTGTGTGGCACTGGAAGTAGGGGAGAAGCTTGCGCTTCGCCGTAACGAGGGCAAGTGCCAACTTCTCCAGCGGCAGATATCTCGTCTCGGCCGGGAGCATAGTCTTGCTGGAGTAGTAAATGGGCTGTTGATCCGGCCCCTCCCGCCGAACAAGCGCCGAGCTTATCGCATGCTCCGACACCGCCAGGTACAGGTGGAGGTCTTCCTCCTCCGCCGGTGTAACCAGAAGGGGGGCCCTGGACATGTATCCCTTCAGCTCGGCGAGGGCCCTGTCGCACTCAGGGTTCCATAGGAATGCTCGCTTGCTGGTTTTGATGGACTCATAGAACGGGCGGCAGGCATCCGAGGACTTGCTTATAAAGCGGTTGAGGGCCGCTGCCATCCCGGTGAGTCGCTGAACTTCTTTGATGGTCGTCGGGGCCCGGAGCCTCTGAATGGCGGTGATCTGGTTGGGATCCGCCTCGATCCCCCGCCGAGTGACGAGGTACCCAAGGAACTTCCCCGAGCCTACACCGAAGGCACACTTCTCGGCGTTGAGCCGCAACTTGTGCGTCCTGAGTATGGCAAAGACCTTGCCGAGGTGACTCAGGTGGTCCTCCGCTTGTTTGCTCTTTATTACCATATCATCGATGTATGCCTCCATGATGTCCCCGAGCTCCCTCTGGAACATCTTAGAGACCATCCTCTGATAGGTGGCACCGGCGTTCTTCAGGCCAAAGGGCATTACCTGGTAGCAGTAAGTGCCCCTCGGCGTGATGAAGGCCGTCTTCTCCACGTCGCCCTCGTTCATGGCAATCTGGTGGTACCCTCGGTACGCATCCATAAAGCTCAACCTGGCGTGCCCGGCGGTGGCGTCGACCAATTGGTCTATCCGAGGGAGAGGGAAGCAATCCTTCGGACAGGCGTCGTTGAGGTTGGTGTAGTCGACGCATACCCGCCACTTGCCGGTCTTCTTCTTTACCACCACGGTGTTGGCCAGCCAGGTAGGGTATCGTACCTCCCGGATGGCCTCGGCCTCTATGAGCTTTTCGACCTCTTCTACCACGGCATCCGAGTGGACAGCCGAGGATCGCCTTGGCCGCTGTATAACCGGTCTCCTAGCCGGGTCAACGTTGAGTTTATGCGTGATGAAACCCGGGCTCACGCCTGGCATTTCGTAGGGAGTCCACGCAAAAACCTCAACGTTGTCCTTGAGGAAGTGAATCAGGTCGTTGCGCTCGGGTTTGGAGAGCTCGGAGCCCACCAGGAAGTATCTGCTGCCATCCTCGTCGATTGGCACTTTGAGGAGGTCCTCCACGGCCTTCTCTTCGGCCGGGGAGCCGACGTCGTCGAGGACAGGGGTGGACTCTGGCATCTCGACCCACTGGACTTGCCTCGGCATACGGCTCTCCTTTCGGTCCTTCACACGGACGGCGTTGACAAAGCACTTTCTGGAAGCCATCTGGTTTCCCCAGACAGTCTCCTGCTTTCCGGACGCGCCGACGAAGCGGACGCACTGATGGAGGGTGGAGGCGATCGCTCTCATGGCGTGGAGCCATCCCCGCCCAAGGATTGCGTTGTAGGGGCTCGGGGAGTCCACTACCATGAAGTCGATCTCCAGACGCATCGACCCCGCCACGACCGGGAGGGTGATGCTACCGAGGGGGTACACAGGGTGTCCCGCGAATCCCACCAGCGGGGTATCCGTAGGGGTCAGCTCGCTACGCGTCCGTCCCAAAGCCTTGAACGCTGAATAGTAGAGGACGTCCGCGGAGCTCCCCTGGTCGATCAGTATTCTTCGGACGTCCGTGTCGTCGATGCCGACCTCAACCACGAGGGCGTCCTCGTGTGGGAGCTGTAATCCCTCCAGATCCCGCTCGGTGAAAGAGATCGTGTGGGGGTCCTCCGGCTCCTGATACTTCCGCTTCGGGGGTTGCCCCACCGAGAGCACCTGCATTCCTTGTTCTATCTGCACCAACTCTTGGTGCATTGCTTCTGCCAAGTCCTTGCTGACCGGGCCGTGTATCGTCACGACGACCCCACCCCGTCCCCTCGGCCCCCCCTGCGGGGGCGGCTGCCCTTGGGGAGGAGGGGGAAGCGTGGGAGGGCCCCGAGCGGGAAGAGGCGTCCTGGCGCGATCGATCCATTGCTCCAACCGTCCCTCAGTAACCAACCGCTCTAGATGTGCCTTGAACGGTCGGCAACTGGTCGTGTAGTGCCCCGGCTCGTTGTGGTAGGTGCACCTTCCCCTCTGGGTCGGGTCCGACCCTATCTTGTCCTCGGGCCAGAGAAACCACCTCAAACGCCCAATCTCCGTGAGCAGTCTGTAGATTGGGAGGGTGAAGACGGTTGTCTCGGCCACGTAATCGTTGTCGTTCCTGGGGGGCCTTTCCCATCCCCCCCCCGCTGTCGTTTCCGCGGCCACTGTTGTCCCGGCCGGAGTTGTCCCGGTAGCCCCTGCTACCGCCCCCACCAGCCGGCTCGTGTCTCCCGCCCTTCTTGACATCGTTGACCTGCTTTTTACCCTCCTTCGGGGAGTTTTTGCTGGTACCCCCCCTCGAGGCCTTATTTACAAGGAACTCTTCTAACTCCCGGTACCTATCCACGGTACGCATGAGCTCGGTCATATCCTTCGGGGGGTGCACCATGAGATCTTTGAAGAGATCTGAGGAGTCCGCCAGGCCATTCTTAAAAGAGGTGGCCGCCACCTTCTGGTCGCAATTTTCAACTAGGCTGTACACCTCCCAGTAGCGGGCGATGTACTCCTTCAGGGTCTCGTCTGACCCCCTCGTCATGTTCACTAGCGCGTCGAGCGTCTTCGGCTGTGTGTTGCTTGTCACAAACCGAGACGTGAACGCGCGCTCGAGCTCGTCAAAGTCGAAAACTGACCCCGGAGCGAGCTGGCCGTACCACAAGAGGGCAGTGGCCCCTAGACTCATAGAAAAGGTTTTGCACATAAGGGCATCACTATGTCCATAAAGCTCGGAGACCAATCGGTAATGTTGTATGTGCGTAATGGCATCCGTGGTCGGCTCGTACTTGTCGAACTTTGGGATCTTGAACCCCCTGGGGGGGATTACATCGGCGACCGCTTTGCCTTTTCCAGCCGGGAATCAGATTGGCCGGGATTGTGGCGGCTGTGGTCGGTCGCTTGGTGCGCCCCGCAAGCTCTCTTGGGAGGGGCGGTGAGCCGAGGTCGAACCTCTTCGTCGTTGTGCACATTACTCCGCTCGGTTGACCGTCTCTTCGCATGGGGCCTCCTGGCGGGGTCAGTGTCTTCTCTCCCGCCGGGATGCCTCGCCTCGTCCTCGGGGTGGTAGACCTTTTGGTCACCCGTCCGAGTGTTGACTAGCACTATGCTGCCTCCCTGGTGGCGAAGCTCGTACTTCTCGCCTGGGTTGAGGCCCTGGTCCCTGTCGTTGCCTCCCCTTCCCGACGAGGTGGTACCCGGGGCGCCAGTCCTGTCATGACGACCCCGTCGGTTATCCTCGGGGATGTCCTCCCGAGCACCCCGTCGATCCACCGACCGACTAGGGTGGCCGGTGCCTGCTCGATCAATCGATGAGCTCTGGTGTTGGTAATTCCCTCGGAAAGCCGACGGGTTTCCTCCGCCGTGCTCTCGGCGTTCGATTGGACCTCCCTCAGGGTCCTTGCCTTTATGGAGGTCCCTCAGCGCCGGTCGAGTGTGATCCGCGTTCCTGCGACCGGTCGGAGCCCTAGCGCTTGAGG
Organism: Vaccinium vitis-idaea; assembly: GCA_963854785.1. Lineage (NCBI taxonomy): Eukaryota > Viridiplantae > Streptophyta > Magnoliopsida > Ericales > Ericaceae > Vaccinium > Vaccinium vitis-idaea. The sequence continues at coordinate 588,450 of OY978221.1, forward strand.
CAGTGGCGCTGTCCTCCTGGTACTCAGTTCGCCCCGACTGCTCCCTCGACCCCACGGTCTGCTGGTTCTGGGACGTTGCACGCTCCTCGGGGATAACGAAGGCAGTACCCCGTCTATCAACTTCAATGATTGGGCCGAGGCGTTTGAACACCGGGACCCTTGCCCCCTCGCTTCTCGTGCTCGGTGGGGGCCTCCTGGCCTTCTTTCGACCCCCGGACTTCGAAGTCGTAGGCTGACTTCTGGCTTGCTTCATAGCAAGTACCTCCCTTCTCAACAAGGCCACCTCGGCCTCCACGCTGAGGGGTGGAGGCGGAGGCAACGCCTCTTTCCGAGCGGGGGTAGTGAGGTTGTCAAGGGGGACAACGTCGCCGTTCATGCTGAACAGAACGCTCGCCGTGCGTGCGTCACTGGGGCCGGCGGCACTGGACACCACCGTAACGGTCCCATCCCTGTTGAGGACGGGGGAGAGGGTGAGTCCCAAGTCGCCCCTGACCTGGTGGTATCTGCCGCGGCCCGCGCCTTCGATGTACTCTCCGGCGGCGTCAAACGCACCCCTGCCGAGGGTGAGGTTAGCCATCCCTTGGTAACTTTGGAAAAGGCGTGAAGGAAGTCCTGAACGGAAATGAAGAACCACCACTTTAATAGAAAAGAGAGCCTGGGAGAGATAAACTCAGTCCCCAGCGGAGTCGCCAATTGTGGGGGAGTTCTTCACCGGACTGGCCTCTTTGCTTGCTTGGAACCGCGCTGAGGGGGGAGGAACAGGGTTGAACCTCTCTTGGTCCCTGGGGACTCGTCGGAGGGGGGTGTCGGAGATGCTGGGGTACGCCGGAACGGTACCTGCGCAAGAGAAACAACCACGTCAGTACCAAGCCCGGACGGTGGTGGTCCGGGAAGGTACTCCGATGGCTAAATCAGCAATGGAGGGAGAAGTATATTGGAGAACTAGAGAGAGAGTGCAGTTTTAGAGCTAAATGTAGAGAGAGAGAGAGAGAGTTTTTTTTAGGAGAGACCGCCCCCTGTACGAAGGGGGTGAGAGTCATATTTATAGGTGAGGGAGCGCGTGTTCGGCACGCCCTTCGGGGGCCTCACGCGCCCCACTCCTGACATCGCATTAAATGTACTGAACGACGCATGCCCCCCTAGCGGCGCCTCGGCCGCTGTGCTCTCAGAGGCGTCACGCGCCCTTAATGTCCCTATCAGTCAGATCCCCCACCCCCCCTGCAGGCGTAGGTCTGCAGGGTTGGTGGCTTGCCATGATGAGGTGCACGTGAAGTAGTCAAGCTCATTAATGTGCCACTCAGACTGTCAGGAGGTGCCTCGATCAAGCCCCCCCTGCCACCTGACGCGACCCGCCCCGGTACTGAGTCCAATACACTCGGTTCGGGTACCCTCGGGAAAGGCACTTCGAAGGCGTCTCCGGATGCTCTCGGCGCGGTCTCCCGAGGTGAGAGTCTGGCCGGACCTGTTACCTCCGGGGGAAGCCTCCCCCGGAGCTCCGTGTTGATGGGGCGGGAACTCCTTTGGACCCTCGTCCCCTCGGGGTGACACCGCCGAGGGTGTGGAGACCCCCTTCATCCCCCCGGCCGCTACATTACCGATTAGATAAACTTATCGTGATAATTAACACGACTAAAAATGTTCGGCCTTCGTGGTTAACATAAGCTAGATTAATTTGTTGATGAGAGCTACCATGGGAAACGCATAAATACCTACCAAAATGTTCACTGCGCATACCACAAAGGGAACAAAATTTATTCAATTGGATCATATAAAGCGAATAGGGGTCCTTAAATTGCAAACAACGTATTTGTTGTTGAGAAGCCTCAAAGAGTTAATTAGTCTAGTGGTCAAGACTTGAGTTTTAGAGGTTGCTCCGAATAGTGGCGGAGCCAGGATTTCCAATCCGGGGGGGCCATTAGCCATAGGCATTCGATAGCTCCGTCGCCTACAATAAGTCGATAAGGCCAGAATTGCCCTCTCATGGGTGGCACTACGGAGAGGACTAACCTTCGTCCTCCGTCCTTAAAAATAAGTTATAAGAGTTGCCAAATTAGCTTTGCAATTTCAAGCCACGGGGCTGACACCATTCAATGAAAAACTAAATACATGTTGTATGGAAAAATACAAAGAAAAAAATTACTAGGAAGTCAAATAATTACATATAAAAAAATGAGTAATCCATAATTTATTCATACAAATATGTGAATCGACATGTTTTTGTGATTTAATTTTCATTGTAAATTAATTCCTACCATAGTCCGTAAAATAACATAATGCTAAACTTTGAGAGAAAAATTAATGTCCAAAGGTGTCATCTTTCTATCCATTTAATTTTAAAAAAATTACAAGCCTAGAGAGAGAGAGAGAGAGAGTGAGAGATGAGTATTATAGTTGCTTTAAAAAGTAAAGGATTGTGCACCTTGGGAGAATCGATCCCAGGTTGGGAAGTGTAGAGTAGAACGTTACAACCAGTGAGCTGAAGCTCACAACTGGTTGAAACCTTCCCTGTTTTGCTATTTACATTCTTTCGTAGCAAATTTGTTTTTTTTTGTTTTAGTTTTTGTAAGTGCGGGGGCCTGGGCCCACCCCAGCCCCAATGTAAATCCGCCCCTGGCTCCGAATCTATTGGTCAAGAGGATAAGAGAGACAAATAAGCTAACCTGGGCCCACTCTTATCTGGTATTTGCTTTCTATTTCACATGCACCCGGGTTGCTTATCCCACTCCACCCCCTAGGATAAGCTTATTTGAGTGGATATAATGACATCATTGACTCTCAAATCTCTCCAAACTTCTTTTGTACTCTTTCTACAAAGTAAATTCTCACATTTTTTCTTCATCCACCCACTCCTATCCATCTGTTTCAACTACCAAACATACTCCAATTCTTAGATTATCACCCATTTTAACTAATCCCCCATTATTACATACCTACCTTCTTCATTATCCGTCCTACAAACAAGTTGTAGGTCTCAGGCTTAGGTGCTATAAAGTCTTTTGGGACCAGTCTATACGTAGTCTTTTGGGACCAGTCTCAGGCTTAGGTGCTATTCCCCCATTATTACATACCTACCTTCTTCGTTATCCGTCCTACAAACAAATTGTAGGTCTCAGGCTTAGGTGCCATAAAGTCTTTTGGGACCAGTCTATACATAGTTTTGCTCCGACTTTAATTAGGCTCGCCAGAAGTACGCAAGTGGCGGAATTGAACCCCCAAGATTAGTTGAGTACGCGTAAATTGACTTGGACACCTAAATTATCCACACACAAAAAACAGGCGTATCTAGTATTATGAGAAATTAGTTAAACCACAAGAAACCCACCACAGAAAAGAAAAAAAAAGGGGGGGAAAAAATGCAAATCGCCCCTCCATGTGATCCCTATGAACCAGATCTCTGTCACTTTTGGGCCTTGTTTTTGATAGGTACGTCAGAGCCTTCTTATTGGAATGGCGACCTAAGCCTGGGGTTTCGGCGGGGGGCATCCTAATAGTAAATGCCTGGTAGTACTCAATCACTAACTGATTCTTATCAAATGAAAATATGTGTCTCACGTGTAACATACTACTCCACAAAGAAGTGTGCTGTTGGGTTGACTAACCAGAAATAGAAAGTTAGATATGTGTTGGGTTGTCCGATTTTTCGGACGCAGTGTGAGGATGAATGGATGATCTGGTCCGGTCCGGTTTGTCCCGTTCACTATGAGAGCTAACTGTGAAATGAATACTCCAGTACTCGATCGTTATTGCCAACTTCAGATCAGATATAAAGATTTGTTCGATCAACCTCCTAAATTTTGGGAGAGTGTGGCTGAAAGAGTGTGTCTGTATACTACTCCTAAATTTTGGGATTTTCATTCATCGACATATCCTATTTTCTTAGAGTGTTTTCTAAAATTTTGAAATTTATGGAGGGTGTTAACCGAAGTACTTAATTATATAGTTGTCCATCACCACTTGGTGCCCCAACAAGAGTTGTCAATGTTGGACTTTAGTACTCTCACTAAAACGGGACAAATAGCTTAGTGATATATGTAGTACTGTTCAGAATACCGGATTGCTTGCATCGATCATGTTTTATTTTTCTTGGAAAACAATATATAGATTTCAGGTAATTAAATGAAAATAACTTTGAGTCTAAAATATGTTAATGATGTTAATAATGGCTCTTAGAAATGATTTTGAGATGCATATATACAAGTGTTAGAACTTCTTGTATTTATCTACTTTAATTTTTCCAATTATACATAATATACTAAAACGTAAAATTTATATCATGACGAATTCAAAACAGTACCAAAATACACACCAGTACAAGTACGTATCATTCAGTAGAAAAACAATATGCTTACTGATATGTTATAAACAACTTTGGTTCCAACCTCTACACTCACACATTCATGTGAAGGTTCACGTGGCAATATGATGCAGGAAAACCCAATAAATTAAATATGTTTCACAATGTTTCCAAAGTACTCAATATGAAATGCCAGCATTAAAAAGGTTGATAATTTAAATAATTTTAGGAGGTAAACAATAAAACTTTGAATTCAACATCCCATGTGCTGTATTATCCATTTGGTTTGTTTATGTGGTCAATTTATAGAGCAGAGTCAGTCACGTGATCAACCCTCTCACTTGGGAACACACTTGCCCACCTGTGAAGATTTGTATTCTTAGTAATTAGACGAAATGTGTTTGTTTTTTCAAAAGAATGCCTCAGTTAGCATAACTCATCATCTCAATGATCATAAATAAAAAATAAAAAAAAAAGAACAAAAAAAAAAAAAAAGGAACCCGAGAAAACAATCGAAAGCAATTTCAAAATTTTGACGTAAAAATGTTATAAAAATGGTTACATCACTGGTTTTTACCAAGTGAGGTTTTGAATTCAATATATCTTTTTCATGACATGCGAATTCTGAATAAAACTAATCCAATCTGTGCACGACCTTATGCCATCTATTTTGTTTTTCAATGTCAATCCAGTTTTAGATTCTCGTGATTTTTACGTTAACGGTACGAAAATTATTTCCATATACATCAAAATTATTTCAATAACAGGACGGTACCTCATCATGTTAGAGTCCGAAAAAGTGAAATAAAGCTAAACTAATAGTAGTAGATGATAACACAATCAGTGGCAAACACAATCGAAAGCGCGCAATTTAAAAATTTTGATTAAAAAACTTTTAAAATGGTTACATCAATCATTAGTTTTTACTATGTGAGGTATTGATTTTAAGATATCTTTTTCATGAAATTCTAATATATTCTTAGTAAAACTAATCGGAACGATCATATGCCATCTGTTTCATTTTTGAATATCACTTTAGTTTTAGATCCCCGTATCTTTTTCACTAGACTCATATATATACTCCTTTACAATAAGATGACCTCACCTTATGCATCATGTGAGAGGATGCAACAACAGTTAAACTTAACTCAATAGATAACAACCCAAGAAATCGAAAAATAAAGAAAACCATCTAAATGAAATAAAAAATCAAGTCTTATGTCTTGAAAAGATTTGGCATTCTAAATAAGATACTCTGACACACAATATTTGGTTTACGGGAGCTACTTCTGCAAGCGAGTTCGAACTCACGACGGGTGGGGAAGAAAGGAGTTAATATTACTCCGATTCTTTGCCAACTCTACTATAATGTCGATGGAGTAACCTCTTAGTCGGTAATGTACAACTGTGATCAACAAAACTGAGCAGATTTTCATAGGATTCTCTTTTTTTTATGTTTTCTATTAGGGTCTGTTTGATTAGAAAGAAAATTACGCTAGAAAAAGAAAATGAAAGAAAGAAGTAAAAGAAAAGCAAGTGAAAAGCAAAATTATTTTTCCTTCATGCATTTGAAAGTTTCATAAAAGGTGACAATTTTCACGAGGAAATGTTTTTTTAAAAAAAAATGAAATCTACGTAGCTATGCTAAAATGAGTTATACAAGAAATTTACTTTCTAGCTAACGCGTTCTACTAATACGCCCCGTTTGGCGACCGGAGATGATTTTGGGTGGATTTGTAATGAGGGTGGATTTGAAGGTGAATTTGTAATGAGGGTGGCCCCACCTCATAAGAAGGGTGGATTTGTTAGTAAGGTGTTTGGATGGTATTTTGAGAAGGGGGATTTGGAAGGTGGATATGATGGGATAAGTTGTAAAAAGACTTAATTGCCCCAGTTTGTTATTTTAAGGGATAAATTGATTTGATTTAATAATAATTATAATAAATACATAATAATTAAAATAAATACACAATAAATACATAAAAATATATAAGTCATATTACAAGTTTAAAAATTTGTAAAATTAATAAAATGCAATTGAAGCTTTATTTGCCACTAGTCATATAAAACAAATTTATAAAATGCAATTGAGGCTTTATTTGCCACTGGTCATTTAAAAAGAAAAGTATATTACATATTAAAAGGGTAATACGTGAGTTTTTGAGGTAATTAGGAGGCATACACCTTATCATTTGAGACATTGCTACACAGGATAATTATACCCACTGCATTTCTCCTCCATCTTCAATCTTCACTTTTCGGACAACCCATATCTCCACCATCTGTTACCCATTTTCTACCAATTTTTGGACAAAACCCACATCTCCACCTTTTGTTACCCATTTTCGGACAGAACCCCACAAATCGAACAAACCCGCGACGAACCCAGCAGCTCCGGCGATTATTGGCGGCTCCGGCGACATTTGTTACAGGTATCCCTCTCTCTCTCTCTCTCACAAACACACACAGTAAACCCAGAATACGCGTACAAAACCCCCCAAATCACCCGGATTTGGAGGGGTAAAATAGGTAGAAAATTTTCAAATCCACCCTTGCTAGCCAACGACAGGGTCAGGGCTGTCGTTGGCAAATCCGGGTGACGCCGGATTTACACTCCAAACAGTGAAAATAGTCCGGGTGGAGTTGGAGATGAAAATAGTCCGGGTGGAGTCCGGGTGCAAATCCGGTCGCCAAACAGGGTGATATAGTGCTAATCAAACATTGCAAAAGTGCCTCTCTTTTCTTTTCTTTTTTTTCTTTCTTTCTTTCTTGCATTTCCTCTTGCTTTCACTCAATCAAACGGACCCTTGGCCAGTTAAAAAAAAAAAGGGACCCTTGGGAGTTTTCTTCGGTGGTTCGTTTCTTCCCTCTTATTTTTATAAAATTGTGGATGTTGGGATATGTGTTGTTGGAATTGTTTTATGTCCTTAATTATTTAAAATGATCCTCCTGTTCATCCCAAATTCTTTATCCTTTTTTTTTATATATACCTTTCATTCTATTAAATAAATAATAATAATAATATTTTTGGAAATTTTTTAATTGTTTACACCAATTTTAGAAATCTCAATTAAATTGATGCTCTAAAATTTGAATATTTTAACCGAGAGCAAATAATTTAGGACGAATTGTATATATATAATTTGGTGGCACTAGCAAAAAGTGGGGGAAGATAAGAACAGTATATTTTGCGTATCTATTGTATGGACTGCACGAATTTTGATTAATGAATTGAGAACGAATTTGTGATTAAATAAATACAGAAAGGATCTGGTTCCCCACAAATAATGAGAGATGAACTTCTCGTCCAGTTCTACCCCGAATTCGTACCTGGCCTATATTGATGATCGAAATCATACATCATATATTTAGATCTTGCCGAGTACTTAACCCATGTAAACAAATTGTGTTGATCGCATTCTGTTTGATAACTATAAGATCACATTAATCACAGTTGATCAAAATAGCATTTTTTCCACTTTTTTTCATGATAAATGCCTTCCGATCAAGCATTTAACAATATGAAATTAATGAAATACTTGACAATATCTACATAATAGTATACGATTTTTATCATCAATATGAACTCGAAAATGGCAAAAATTGGACGGTAAGCTCCTCAGCCGTTTAGGAGTAGTATTATTTATTTTTTTACTGGTTTCGAAAAACAGAGACTCCACATAAAATTGGCAGAGGGTGGGGTCGGGTAAGGAGGAAGGTCCATGTCTCCCCCAGGAGTTAAAGAGCACATGGAGAGACATAGAGAGAGAGAGAGAGAGAGAGAGACAATATTATGAATGAAGATCCCACGGGGCCACAAAGGTGGGAGAAGTTTATTATTACTAAAAGTACTATTCTCTCAAAGCTCTCAACACCGTGAATTGGGATTTGGGACATCAGCTGGATCCCACTTCACTGGCAAGTAGTGGAATCGGTATCTTGGTGTGCAGCTCTATAATGTGCATTATTTTCGAGTTGTCCAAAAGTATTTGGATGCACACTGCAGGGCCGCAAGCACTACTGGATCCGGCAAGTTGTACCCCAGAATTAGGAAATGGCTACAATAGACACCATTTATTTGGGTATACCATATGCACCTATTGTATGGTCCAGATTTTGCCACCTCATCAGCAATCGTAACATTTTTTAGTTTTTCGTAACTTTTCAGCAATATGATTCGTAACATTTTCTATGATTCGTAACATTTTGACGTGTCTCGTAACTTTTATAAAAAAAATCGTAACTTTTACAAAACATTCATAACTTTTATAGGGGTGTGTATGATACACACCCAAATAAGGGTGTGTATTGTATAGCTTTCCCCCCAGAATTATGGATGCAAAAAAGTCAAACGGAGTCGAGCTTCATAAAAATTTGACAAGTCAAGTTTATCCAGATTTGAGTCGAACTCGAAGTTATTGATTAGATTTATCGAATAAAAAATATTAGATATTTTACTTTCATACAAGTCTAAAACTTCAAAAAAATAAAAATAAAAATAATTCACATATATATAATTATAAAAACATGTTAAAATTTTTAACTTTGAAGTATTTTTAGAACCTTTATGCATGTACAAGTTATAAAGTTTTTATTTGTAATATGTAAAAGTTTATACATGTTCAATGTTATACGTGAAATTCTTATGAAATATTATACTCTCGGTTTGTGAGCTTAATTGAGCTGAATGCTATCAAATTTAGATTCGGCTCATTCATTAATTAAACGAGCCTAAGATTGAGGCTTGGGTTTAGTACATTTAGTACCCAAATCGAATTCGAATGAACCTTTATCATGTCAAGGCTCAAGCACTTCTCGAACAGCTCGATTCATTTGCAGCCCTTAGTTAAACTTATAGCAAAATCTTGAAGGAATTAGCCTCAAGAAAATTGATAACATCTAGTATTTGACTTCAATACGAGATCGAAGAATGAAGAAACTTCGACCATGGCTACCAGGCCGACAGAGTAGGTAAATTATTGTTTTTTTTTTTTGTTTAATCAGAGTAGGTAAATTATTGTATGGGCATATAATAAGTATATACTGTAGGAGTATATGGTAATTCCATCGCAATTCTTAACTTGGGAAGGTAATAAGGTGTGTTAGATAGATTATTACTATAAGCATGTTCAATGAGTTGAGTATTGGGCTGCAAATAAACCAATTTTCACTACAGAAAATTGGTCTAAAGGCCAAGTTTGGAGCTTTAAATGGTGTTTAATCCAGTTTAATTTATTTTAATGCTTCCAATATATTGATGAAATTTTTTTGTGGGTTCAAGGACAATACAAGACAAAAATACCCTTAATGATCAGAAAAAGTTACCCGGACGCGTGTCACCTTCTTTTTGCTGTTGAGTCATTGACCGGTTGAAGGCAAGCAAAAGGTAACCTGTACGACAGGTCATTGTATCATTTAATTTCCAGCAGCCGCATGTCAAGTAGCCGTTTTCACCACTAGTCGCTTTCACCCGTTACTTTTTTTTTCTCTCTCTCTCTCTTAGACCGCCCGGCCCCGCCACTTTCTCTCCCTCTCTCTCATGCATGAGTGAGACAAAATTAATTTTCTCTCTCTTCAATTTTGGGGTTGGGTTCAATTTTTAGGGTTCAATTTTAGGGGGTTTAGGCTCTTTGGGGTAAGGTATAGTGGGTTTAGGCATTTTGAGTTTAGGCACTTTAGGGTGCACTTTCCAATTATAGGGGTTTAGTGGTTTAGGCACTTTCGTGGGTACCCTAGGATTTTAGGCTCTTTAGGGTGCCCTAGGGTTTATGTCTAGGCACTTTTATAGGGTACCCTAGGGTCTTAGACACTTTCATAGGGTACGCTGGGGTTTAAGTTTAGGCACTTTCATTAGGTTTAGGGGTTTAAGCACTTTCATTGGCTAGTGTGGGCATTTTAAAAATGTGTAGGTGATTTGTCCTCTTGGCATTAAGGAAAAAGTTGATGTCCTTATTGCAGTAATGACCCATTTATTATGTCCTCCCCAAAAAGGACCATTTTCACTAAACGTGTTTTTAGAATAAACTGACTTTTCTCGATTTTTTATGTGATAAATTATGAAAGAATGGTTTGTCTCGGTTTCTTGAAAAAATTGTTTTTTGTTAGTGAAACGCCCCCTAAGGTTTTTGTGAACAACTTGGGATTCTGCTCATTTAAAGGCTCAATTTTGTTTAGTTCGTAAACTAGTAATACAATGAGCTCAAATAAATGTTTTGCACGTTTAATATAAGAGTCGAGCTCGAATTAGTAGTAGAAAAGCTCGGCTTGTATGTATGAATCTTTCGCTTAATTTTTACTCGAACGGGAACTCGAATAAACGAGCTCGAACTCACTGAATTTTGAACGCACCAAACTTATATTATTAAAATCTTAATTTTAAAGTTCATTCGAGTTTAAAAAATCTTTCATCAAGCAAACTAATCTTTAATGAGTTTCCTGTTCGTACCTTATTCAAATTTAATTTGAAAATTCAATCAACTTAAAAAAACTTTCAAACGTAGCTTTGTATTTATAAATTCAATCTTTTAGAGAGTGAACAGGAGCTCGTTTTTTTTTTTCTTCCGGTTTACCACGTGATATGATTCGGATCGTAAAAGAAGTTGATGACAAATTTTGCGTACAAATAAAATATTTCTCGTACTTAAATTATGTGTCATTTTGATTCCCGAGTAACGATCTGTACCAAAAAAAAAAACTAAGTAAACCAGACCTATATTTACACCCCTCTAGTAGTTTAATAACAAGTGGCTCTATTTAAGACCGTTGGCTTCTCTTGTCAGGGAATAAATACGCTGTCTTAAATTTATTTCTTTTTTGTAATAACTCGGGTGTCAGGTTAGGTTACGCACACCTTGATTGGGACAGAATTCCATCGTTCACTTGTACGAAACTCAATTAAAACCAGAATAAATTCTCTGTATGGACTAACTCCAAAGAAGTTGATAGCAAGACAAGAAGTGGCTCGGATTTCTTCTTGACACTTTGTTGATTCGAATAGTCCATTGCCAAAGTGAAATCTCAGCCGTTAAAATCACATTCGACAACCCCCTGATGCCGCACATAAGGGCTGCACCCCGGGTCCCGACAAGAAGCCCACTCTATCACTAAATTTTCTTCTCTCCCCTCTCTTTTAACCTCGCACCGATTAGGGATGCATCTGAACTTGTGCACAAGCATTAATATACATCATAGACATTGCTCTGGCATCCACCTATGAGCAATTCGTGCTGCTAAAACCATAATAAATTTTCGTAATCTCACACAAAGATTGAGTCAGGGAGGGACAAGTAGTGGTGGCCGTCGCCACAAGGTTTTCAAAAAATGAAATAATTATATTGAAAATAATTTTTTATCCCCGAATTATATAGACTCGCTACCACAAGGTTTTTATGTTAACATTATAGTTTTTCGTAGAGTGGATGAACATTCATAATGCAATTTGTCTTTTTTATTTTTTAAGTGCATATTTTCGCCACTACGAAAATAAAATTCTGGCTTCTATCACTGATCTCACAAGAAAGTATTATTTTGACTATCTACCCTTTCCCATAATAAAAACTGGAGTATTTGGCTCCTTTGGCAAATAATTCATAATCCAGATTATTGGATTATTCATTTTGTCTTTCTTCATTTTTTTTTTGCATTTTTTAGTTTTACGTCAAGATTTTGTGGTTTCTAAATTCCTCTCGATGAGACGAATCTAACAAGTATAAAATTATGGTCAAAACTCAATTTTTTTTGAATAAAGCCAAAATTAATCCAATAATCCAAGTATTTTCGGCTTTATTCCAAAAAATATTTGGTTTGACCATAAATTTATACTTGTTAGATTCGTCTCGTCGAGAGAAATCCAGAAACCACAAAATCTTGACGCAAAACTAACAAATGCAAAAAAAAAGTTGAATAAAGACAAAACGAAAAAACTAAAAAAGGGATTAACATTGTAAGTCAAAATTTTATAAAATGAATGAGGTTCATTTCACTGACAGTTGGCATTTAAGTCAGCACCTCCCAAGAGTGATGAATGACTGCGATTGGTTTGGAGCTATCGATTCCTCTCTGTCTCGACGAGACAGAAAATGAAATTATAAGGACATCTACAGCAATGAAATTAAAAACACAAATTATTAGCTAACTTTTTCATTTTTATTGCACGCAACAATGAAATTAGAATTATTCAGCAATTACGTCAGTTAGCTAACCTTTTCATTTTTTTTTCGGTAAAACAACCTTTTCATTTTTTTTTTCGGTAAAACAACCTTTTCATTTTTATTGCACCCAGGAATGAAATTAGGATGGAGCTTTACTGAGTCAAAAGGGAGAAAATGTTACTCCCTCCGTATTTGTTGCTTTATTTTGAAAATTCATGCCATTTTTAGATTGTTTATATCTTCCAATTTTTAATGTTTTTCATAATTTTGACTAATACAACTAATTGATATTTTTATTAAATAAGATCCATATTGCATATTTTTTTAGATATATAATGGAAGATATGAACGATTAAAAAGTGACACATACTCCAAAAAATGACTAACAAATACGGACGTAGAGAGTTCTTGAGAATATAACTATTTGTACAAATAATTCACTCAAGGGAGGAGATAGAGAGAGAGCCAGGGAGTGGAGAGAGAGAGAGAGAGAGTGGTGTCAGTGGTGAGATCGGAGGGGAGAGAGAAAACGGGAAAATGAAGGAAAAGGTGGGCCATCACTTTTAAACGCTCAAGAACAATAGTGAGGAGCAGGGCCGGTCCCGACGTTTGGGTTGCCCAAGCCCAACTCAAATTTGGTTGCCCACTTGATATTAAGTCATAATTTTTTTTTATTTTAAATATCAACGTTACATTGTGTGCTTTTAGCTTGAATTACATCAACAAAAAAAAATAGAAATGTAATCCCGGTTATAGTGCTTTATGATTAAAACGATTCGATTCAAAGAAAAAACAACTTCACCTTGAATTTTTTAAGCAAATTCTTCTTGGTTTTTAATATGTCCGAGAAAGTAAACAGATCAAACATGGTATCGTAGTTTCGTAATTAAAATATAATAACCTTTGAAAAAAATATATAACTAGAAAAACTGAATCAAACATATCAAAGTACCGCTCATATTTGTGTTTTCTCTAACTAATCATGTTATCAATTTTACTCTCGTAAAAATACCATTTTAACAATAAAAATTATTGACTTTAAATCTTTTTATCAAAGTTTGTTAAGAAGAAATAAATTATTTTGGTTTATTTATCATCAACATGTATTTATTTGAAAACTTGATTTGAAAACTTAGAAGTAAAATAAAAATAAACTAAGAAAAAAAAAACACTTGTACAAAAACATTTATGATTTGCAAAGGATATGAACCTTGAACTCTACAACCACTAAAGCATAACTATGATAGATCAATCATTGTAAACCAATAAACATTTATGGTGTAAGAGTTACTATTATCTACAATAGATTTTTTTTAAAAAAAAGGCAAAAAGTTAATTGGCCAAAAAAACATACAGGGGGTTTTGAAGACTGCCCATCTGGATTTCACTAGCGTGCACTGACCACTGCATCCAGAACCATCCTTGGGACAAATCTCGGAATAACTCATATATAATATAGTATATCTTCGCCATTTTTTCTTTTCGGTTGCCTGGCCCCAGGGGTTGTCCAAGCCCGGAGGCTTGCGGGGCTTACCCCTAAGCCGGCCCTGGTGAGGAGAGAGGGGCGAGAAAGGGAGAAAAGGAGCACCCTGGATCCGCCGTCCGACCACGGTGTTTGACCCCCCAATTGATTGACACGTTGCAATGTTCTCCAACCCATTAACCCCCATTGACCCCGTTAGCCCCCCTTGCCACGTTAAATTAAATTAAGTCTTTATTAGTTAGTCCTCACTTGTATGTGCTAGGGCCATTAGAAAACACAACTATCAATATCCGATTAAGCTGATTTTTCACATGGACGTTCAAAATTTTAAATAAACAAACTCGAATAAAAATTAGCTTAATTGGATATCGAAAACCGGTAGGAGTGTTTTCTTAAGTTTGATAGCCTTAAGTTTGATAGCCTTGTAAGGGCTATTTTAGAAAAATAAATTCACGCTATATAATTTTTTTAATTTTTTCACAAAATATCCCATTATATATAAAATTTGGGTGTACATAAATGGTATGTTGGATAAATATAATATATTAAATAAATAATACAAATTCCATGTACAGTTTTATGAATAATTGTTCGCATCAAGCCTTTTCCAATCATTTTTTTGGGCAGATTCCTCATGGGTACCCAAATTAGTATTATATTTACTTCATATATTATATAACATAATTATTTTTTTTGGCCGATTCCTCGTATGAAATAGATATATGTGGAATTAGTATTATTTATTTAATATATTATATAACATAAATATTATATTTATCAAACATATAATTTACATTTACACAAATTTTATATATAATGGGAATTTGTTTTTGGCAAAAAAAAAATTAAAATTATATAACGTGAATTTATTTTTTTTAAATAGACTCGCTACCAAACTTAGAAAACAATCCTACTGGTTTTTAACATCCGATTGAGCTAATTTTTATTCAAGTCTGTTTATTTAATATTTTGAACGTCCATGTGAAAAATCAGCTCAATCAGATATTGATAGGGGTGTTTTCTAATGGCCCTAGCATGTAAAGTGAGGAGTTAACTAATAAAAAACTAAACTTAACGTGGCAATAGGCTAAGGCTAACGGGGTTAATGGGTAGGAAGATATTGCAACATGTCAATCAATTGGGGGTCGGACACCATTAATTATCGGACATCATGGTCGGACAGCGGATTTGGGGTGGAAAATACGGAGAGAGCAACATAAAGGGTCCACATATATTCCCTCCGTCCGTGTTTGTTGGTCCGTTTTTAACATTTGTGTCATGTTTTAAATTGTTTATATCTTTTAATTTATAATAGGTTTCATGATTTTGAAAATTTCGTATAATATAATTAATTGAGATATATCAAATAAGACCCATATTGCATATTTTTAGATATTCGTATTGAAAGATATGTACAATTTTCAAGAAGAGTCTAATAGTGAAAATGAACCAACAAAAACGAACGGAGAGCAACAAAACTATGGATACACCATTTTGTGCACACCAAATGCACAACACGTTGTGTGGAGTTTATCTCGGGTTCCACACAAATGATCGAAGCCGTTCAATTTGTTTAAAATATTTTTTTAAGGATCTCCGTAAACAAATCAACTCGATCGGATATCGGTAGAGACTTGATTAGTTCTTTGATCAAATTTCTAATAGAAAATTGAGTGAAAATTCGATCAAGCTCTTACCGATATCTGATTGAATTGATTTTTTACAAGGATCTTAAAAACATATTTATTTGGAAGAAGTTGAGCAGCTTCGATTATTTGTGTAGAATTCCAAAATGAGTCACACATAACGCATGGTGCATTTGGTGTGCACTAAATATTGCACCCATAGCAAGCTCGACAGTATGAGAGTGTATTTGTGTACTCTCACACTTTAACAAAACCATTGCATATTTGCAACAATTTTTTTTTTTTTGAAGAGATGTTTGCAACATTCATTAACTCAACAATATATTTTGTCGTAATAACACAAAAATAAAATCCACTTCTTATATTTTTGTGTCATATAAACAACACATTTTTAACACCATCCAGCAACTTCCACTGTACCGCTGAATGTGGAACTTTTGTCACTTTCCAATAATATCACGATCAGCCAGTATACTTCCACTGTTTTTCATCATACCTGATTTTGACCTTAAAAATAACTACTAATAACAATTGTGCTGGATCCTGATAAAACAAAAAACTGTGCTGGATATGTTTTTATGATTAGGAATAATTTTTTATTTAGTTTTTTTGGTTAAAATTTTTAGAATTAATTATTTGTTTCGACAAAAGTAATTGAAAAGTACAAAAATATGGACATAAGAAAAATTAAAAGATATCAAGATAGAGAAAAATATTCTTTATCAAACTTCTTTTGCCTATAATGAGTTCTTTGTTTTTTGGTTTTGTTTTTTTTTTTTTAATCATAGGATGTCAATATGTCAGCAATTAATAAATTACTACGAGGGCCAACCTCCTATTCATAGAAGTCAAACACTAGAAATTAAGCTTTTTTGGAGCGATACACAATTATTGAGCCAAACTCCAAGTTCAGCAATATAAGTCTGTTTGTTAAGACAAATAATTTATTTTAAAAATTTGACACAAATCTAATATACTACTATTAGAAATGAGTAGAAAATTAGAAATGCAAAGCACCAACAGAAATGAGGTATCACGCGTTTGACTTGAGCGTGTTGGGAGGATGAGAGCTGAAATGGGGCCATTCTGATCTAATTCATGATCTGATCTCAATAGTAATTTATTTAGATGGTTTTGTGTAAATAATAACGGTAAAAAAAAATAGCACGATCGGACATTGATATTCACATGATCAGGATATATATATTTTTCTAGCGATCTGTTTACAAAGTTGTGTTAGCTAGCCAAACAATTTGAGAAGTCCAACAAAATAAACCGCTTTGATCAATCACAAAATGTAGAGATGACAAAGTTTTCTTTGTTTTGAACAAGGAAAATTCTAACGTCAGCCATAAGACTGCCGTTAACATTTGAAAAGTGTATGGAAATATATTAAGAGTGTGTAAAAGTGTTAGAACGTGTATTAAAAGGTGTAAAAAGTACATTGAAATATGTGGGTTTTTTTTTATTTGCTTATTGTCAGCCTAGACCCTTTTATCATAAATACTACTCCCTCCGTCCCAATTTTACAGTCCCAGTTGTCATTTTTTGTCGTCCCAAAAATATTGTCCCAATTCAAAACTAAATGGGTTATTGTTAAGGAATTTCCTCTTAATACCCTTATATTTTGCAATTAAAAATAATAAAAAGTAAGAAATTGTAATGATTGAAGGGTAAAATAAGAAAAACATGTTTTCAAAAGTACAATGATTATGTTCCCTTATTTAGTTGAAATCTCTAAAATAGACTATAAAATTGGGACGGAAGGAGTAGTATATTTTTATAAAGAGTGACGTCTCCTTTTTGTACTCTTTGACGCTAAAGTTGAACACGGAAACAAAACCAAGGAAAATGAAACAATACCAAACCAGACTTCATACAGTGACTTTTTAATGTGACTTCATGGTTAATTACAAACTCCTACTAAAATGGGAAAAATCTATGGTACGCTCTCTTAAAAGAACATATCGTGCACCCCGTTACGTATATTTTTTTGTACTTGTTATATATTTTTTGGTATTCGTTACACATGGTTTTGGGAGGTTACCATAAATAATAATGTAAATAGTGATTTTTTCTAAGCACCTATAACGTTCGGTAAAGTATCAAAACCATATGTAACAAGTAACAAATTCATTAGTAACGTAACAAGGCTTTGATGTGAATAGTGAATTTTGAAAACTCATAATGGTTCGTAACAAATACTAAAATCATACGTAATACATATCAAAATCATATGTAACAAGTACCAGAATTACGTAATGAGGCGTGTCGTATACATCCCTTTTCAAGGGGACGTACTATAGCGTTCTGCCGTTCTCCACTAAAATATTGGAACAAATTCCCGATAATCTATTATTATGGTTAAGAGGGAATGTGAATAGAGATAGTGATGTGAGGAACTAAAAGTCAAATTGCCAAGAGGAGAAGCAAGTGAATAGAAAAGAAAAATCTTACAAGTAAACTTGCCTATTTAAATAATTCCAAAACAAGATTTTGGCTAGTAAGTTCAACTAGTCAATAAACTTTTTTCTTCTTTTTTCTTGGTTGAGGTTCCATATATGGCTAGCTAGTCTGAATCCAAATGATCTCCTCTTCCTATGAATTGAGACGCTCTTGATAAGTCTTCCTTTACTTTGTTCTTGTTTATGCAAAGAGATCTTCTTATTCTTCTTTTTGGGATAGGTACGATCTCAATCAATTTTATCTTATTCTTTTGAATCGAGAGACTCGTGTTAAAAGTGAGATTTGGTGCTCTTGAAGCAACGTTCTACACCAATCACAACACAATGCATGTCAATATTGTTTCCCCTTCATACGTCCTTCAATTTTAGTAATCACAACATGTGTGAGCTACCACGTGCCCTTGCTCAAAGAGCAAAGAATTATTTCTCCTTAATCATTCTTCTTTTCCCGTTCAATAAAAAAATAAAATAAAAAACCAGTCTTCTCTTTAGTAGAAGAAAAGACTTATCAAGAGTGTCTCGGTTATTAAAGCGAGACCAGATTAACCGCGCGTGATGTTATCCCTCTGTGTAATGAAAGTCGTCTTTTTCTCGTCGCGTGGACCCAAAACATAGCAATATGGTAATAACCTTTAATTGTACTTAAATCAAGGAAGCTCGTTGTTTCCTGCTTGGCAGCCGAGTCCAACAGCCGGTCAATCTTTGATAAATGAATGAATGAGTTGTTATTGTTCCGTGCATAAAAATTGAATATTGTTAGTCATGTGAACCTTTTCCCTTCCAGAAAAGAATCTAGAAAGAAAGCTATACCTTCGAATAAAACCTAATAATGTGGTAGATATATATATATATATACGAAAAACTTCCAATCCCAACTCCCGGATTTTAAAACGTCCGGACCTCCACCTTCCAAATTTTTTTTTTGAAAATATAGCGTTTTTGTGAAAAACTGTCCCGATCAAGCCCTTCCGGGTATTTTTTTTTGCCAAATCTTCGCGTTGGACCTTAAAATCACGTTTTAAACACATCTAACGGTTCGGATTTTCAAAAAATTATTGGGAAGGTGGAGGTCCGGACGTTAGGTCCGTAAAAAGGGGTTTGGATGTGAAGTGGTTCTTATATATATATAGGGGCCTATTTAGATTTATGTGGTAAATTTTAAAAGAAACTAAATAATTATGGAACATATATATTTAAATTAAAATGCAGTCAAATAACCCCGTTTTAAAATAAAATGCAGTCAATGAAAGGAAATCTTAGATTTTTTATGCGGTGGTACAACAAAATAAATTTAGTCTTTATTTTTATGTTAACATCATTAAGTAAATTAGGATGACGCTCTTACAACAACGACAAAATGTTCAACAAAAAATTGTCAAGAAATAATAACCTAGTACGCCTCAAAAGTTTCGATATTAACATGTTCTCAAATTTGTTTTTTAATTTTCCAAAAAAGAATAGAGATCACCCCAATTGCCTTGAAAAATAAAGAAAACCCAAGAAATTTAACTAGCCAGGGTATATATATCCATTGATTTTATGGAGAGTGACTGGATTAGGTGCCATGTGCAAAGATTTCAAATGTGAATTTCAAAGTTACATGCAATTAATGTTGAAAAATGCATGGCACCAAACTAATGTGTAGAGTATTAATGCAAGAAATCTGTTTCCCTTGTGGAATCACATCCTTGTGGAGCTTTCATGACCTTTCTTTCCATTGAAATGGAGGTGGTATCACATAATTGAGATGAAGTTAATGTCCAATGTCATTAAGTCATAAAATAATTGAGCTTCGATTATGACTGATTTTCTATGTCACAGTGCATGCACGCGGATTATGTTTACAACTAAACATAAGCCCTTAATTTATTGCTATCACTCTTTTGGGTTGGAAAAAGCCAATTTCTTTGGGTCTTTAATCTGTATGAGTTGTCAAGTTTTTGTGTGTATGTGAATGAGATGGACCATTCTTTGGCTAGTCGCTAAGTAGCAATTTCTGGTTCCTATCAATAAAGTTGTTACCATTTAGACACGAACAAAAAAAAGGTTAATTGAGGGCTTGTTCGGTAGCTTTTGCTTATTTTGTGATCGAATCAACGGCCAAAAATAAGCAAAAATTCCAAGTCAAAATAAAACAAAGAGCAGGTGTGCCCCTACAAGGTGCATTCACGTATCCGTGTCCTCATCTATGCCCGATCTCTTGCTCAGTGTCAATTAACATCGCCACTAATCATTTCTATTAAGTTGGGACCACCCACAAAAAATTACTTACAAAAATGAAAAGAAACTACTACATGTTAGTTAAAAAAATGGACAAGATTAATCGTAGGTATTCCATCATTACCACCTCAGACAAAGCCCAAAAGAGAAAAGATCCAACTCTAATAACACATATAGCCACCTCCACTGAACATGTTTCCTTATTCAATACAGTACTTAATTACAAACACACACAATTCTAATCCCGGCCGAGCCATTTGAACATAAACTAATTATATATCTTTTATTTTTACTCTTGAAGCCAATCCGTGCCCAAATCAAGGAGAGGTGTCATTGACTGAAGATCCGAATCATTAAACATTTCGTCCGAAAATCCAACTTTTAAACCGGAGCCACTCGGAGAGGAAGACCTAGTAGTGTTTGTCTCCACATCCTCGTGATCACACAGTGATGGAAAGTTATCAGTGTTGAGGAAATCGGACAAAAACTTGTCGTCCATTTCGAAATCCATGATGAAATCAGACGGATCGTCTTTTGCGGAAATGAAAGGTGACATGTCGTCGAGCGAACCGGGATCCGCAGCCTCCTCACCACATGAATCGTAGCCGTGGATCTTGGATGGTCCTACCACTGGCTTAGGTTCGAGTAGTTGATGACGAGTATTTTGTGGCTGATCTGACCTGATGAAAACCTTGGTGCACCGCGATGCCTTGGTCCTCACTGCACACGATCCTATCCTTGGTGACGCAACCTGGCCACTTGAGGACCGTTGGTTTGTGGGACTTGACTTTTCTTTTGATTGATTGGACGCTTTGCGATTTGTGGTGGAGGAGCTCGGATGACTTTGCACAAATTTCTTGCCAATATTTGTGTTCCAATAATTCTTGATTTCATTGTCTGTTCGCCCTGGAAGCCGTCCGGCTATCAGAGACCACCTGCATACATACATACATCAATACTACAATTACTATATGCATCTATATGTATGGTCATTGTTTGCCTAAAAATACACGTGATTCGTAACCGTACTAGATACAAATTATGTGTCCACCACTAACTATATAAAGTATGGTTGTCCAGTGACTCGAGTACAATTAATGGTAAGTCTCTGTATCGTTCCAAATTTATTGGATGTTTCCGAGGGGACAATTAATGGTGAGTCATGACTCACATTGTTCTGAATAAATTGTACGAAATTTTATTTATTTTTACCTAAGCATTGTTGAGTAGAGTCAATGTTTATTCAGTACAAGTCCTAGCCAGAGCACAATTACGTAGTGCTTTGGGCCGGGATATTCCAACACCACGCATTCTCGTGGGACTACTGAATAATTAGACTAGAATTTGAGTATCTATGTGAGTGGTGTCAATGTTTATTCAGTAGTCCCGACCAGAGCACTATTATGTGGTGCTCTGGGCCAAGATATTCTGACGCCACGCATTCTCGTGGGACTACTGAATAATTAGACTATCTACGTACCAAACACAAATAATACTCTTTTTTTGGGTGATTTAAGGGAATTACTTTACAGGTAATTAAAATACCTGTTTCCAAGGAGTTTGTGAAGCCTGATAATGAGGTCCTCCTCATCATCGGAGATGTTTCCTCTTTTGATATCAGGCCTCAGGTAATTCAACCAACGAAGCCGGCAGCTCTTTCCGCATCTCTTAAGACCTATACACAACAGAAAATAAAGAAACGATTAAGATCATTGTGTTTGGATTTTTTCTTCAATTACGTAAATAACTTGAAAAAAAAACTCAAATAATATTACTTCCGAACGAATTTCAATCTAATTATCAACTCTCAAAATTGGTCGAAGGGGAGCATGGCAGCAAGTAAGAGACTTATTCCTATAACCTTGCAAATTCGGCGAAGGACTATCATCACTAGAGAGAAATCCTTGAGACCACTAAAAGTTAGCCCGTTAAATTTAGAGCTGGGAGACCGCGTGTAATATAGTCCGGACGCCCGCCGTTTATCAAAAATATATATATGCTTATATATATCTCACCTGCTCTCTTGGGTAGGTTTCTCCATTTCCCTTCGCCATTAACTCTGATGTACTCAGTCAGAATCTTATCTTCCATTGCAGTCCATGCCCCTCTGTTCAACCCTTCTTTTGCACAACAAGGACTTCTACCCATCTCGCTCTCTTGAAGGATTCAATTTAAGTTATGCTTTCATGCGCTAAGGAAACACAATGGTTTCCTTGAACGCTGGAAGACAGAGAGAGAGAGAGAGAGACTCTTTTTTTGTTGGCAGTGTGCAAACAAACACACACATATATACTCCATAGAGTGCGTGATCGTGTCTATATGTACATGTAAAGGCCCCACGTACTCCACAAAACGTGTTCAAAAGAAAAACCTAGAAAAGAAACCAAAAAAAAAAAAAAAGGAAAAATGAGGATTTTCTGTTTGCATGTGCGATAGGACCTTGTGGAGTGGGACCAATATCTTTTTGCCTAACAATTATTATTACAAAAATAGGTTGATTTTTCAACATTTGATGGTCTTTGATTTTTTTGATGATGGGTAAATGATGATTGTCTTTTGGACTTTCACCATTTATAGTATCTAGAAAAAGCTCCTTTTCTTTCTGAACTACTCATGACTAGTCCCAACAAATTAATATCTTCCATGAAACAAATCTTATTAATGTCTAAGATTAAGTGTTCAACTTTTCTTTTTCTTTTTTTTTTATCTGTATTATGTGTTCAACTCTTGTGGGCAACGCCTGTCTTATTTCTGAAGTACTCATGGCTAGTCCCAACAAATTAATATCTTCAATGAAACAAATCTTATTAATCTCAAAGAATATTATGTGTTCAACAGTCTCTTTTTTTTTTTTTATCAGCATTATGTGTTCAACTCTTGCTGGCAAGTGCCTATCTAACCCGAGGCGTGTGAGAGAAACTTTTTTCTTTTTGGGACATAAGAAGAAAAATTCAAATTAATTGCGATTTCCATCGTAGATTTTACATTGAAATTTATTCTTCTTGCGTTTTAATATGCAGAATGTTTGAATTTTGTTTTTGAATTCATTGTTTTTCTGGCATATACATTTGAATTAAAATTAGAGTTCAGTAAAGTTTTGATAAATTACTTTTTTGACTTATAATTTTCCTTTTTTGAACATCTGTAATTTTATGTTATCTTTTTCACTTTTGTGATTCAAATTGATGAGAGTAGTCTCAAAATATTTATAGATGTGATAAAAAAAGATAAAATAATTCACAAAATATAAAAATAATTCAAAAAATGTTTTTTAGAATGTTTTTCCTACATATATATATAAGTTCGGTCCATAGTCTTTAACTTTTTAATTCTTCTCCCCGAGATGAAACCAAAAGAACAAATATTTTGACCAAAAGTTTGAAAAAATATTTTGTCCCCATGAACACATGTTAGGAAATTGAAAGAAAATGAAAAGGGAGTAATTATTCAATATTCCCAAAATACTACGAGAATAAGTGGAGTCTATAGAAATGTACGGCGTTGAAGTATCTCGGAGCATCACGTGATGCATCAGCACTCTGAATAATTAGACAGTGAGAGTCAACTCAAAAACTCACCTGCCCTTCTAAATGTGCACTGGGCTGCTCAAATCCCAAGCTAACTTTCTCCTCTTGAAAGTTCGTTGGAAGAATTGTGAGGAATCAATCGGCAATGGACATAAAGACAAACCCAGTATCAAATTCACTAGATGCTCTCGGTATGTACGGAGAGTTCCCCCAATGATAATGTGAAAAGCCTCAATAAAGAATTACTCCCATATAAAATTTGCATTGGTCCTAGTGAAAAAATTTTACAGCTCAAATGTCTGTTTCATTTCATGTTTCTCGAATTAGATTGGTCTGGATCCCATCATGATATTTCCCTTGATTGTTTATGGAGAGAGATTAGTAAGCGATAATCCTACTGGTACAAGACATCTAAGTCAATCGGACGGTTAGAAGTGCTTGAACCAAAATCACACCGTTTCCCGAGAGCGATTTGTACATTTTCTGTACAAATTTTTCTGTACCAGTAGCAGGATCCGATTAGTAAGTGTCCCGCCCCGGCCTCGGTTCGCCCTCACAATAGATGATGGAAAATGAAAATGGATCGACTTGAGGTACTGTCACGTCACGTAGTAGTAATTTAAAAATGTTGAATAAATTTTCATGGTTTATATACTGTTTGGTAAAAAGAAAATATGAGGGGAAAAAAAAACAGAGAGGAAAGAGGGTAAGAAAATAAATATTGGCCTTAATATCTTATAATTTTGGACAAGAAGTAACCAATACTTTTGGATCCATCACTGAGTCAATCGAAAATGAACCATGTTAAGGATCACTTCCAGATAATTTGTAAAACGTGCATTGATATTCATAGTTAAATAAAATTAGAATATGTGAATATATACAGGGATGGCCATCTCGGCCGACCCGCCCCGATCCAACCCGTCCCCTCCCCGAATGGGTAGGGAATTCGGGGATTTTTTCGGGGATCGGGTAGGGGATGGAGATTATTTTTTTTAAAAATCGGGGATCGGGTCGGGGATGGTATTGTCAGTCTCCATCCGATCCCTTCCCCGATCACCGCCCTCCCCGTTCTCCTCCCCTCCCCGCATCCCCATTCACGCATATATATATTTATAGGTATAATATAATAAAACCCCGTATTAAACAACCCCAAAGGACTGTCGGCTTGGGAACATAAAAAGGCATGGATTTGCTTTCTCTCGGAAAACATCCACTTTAGTATTCACTTTTACTATTCTTCCCCCCCGCATGAAATACTATTCTTCAATCTCTCTCTCTCTCTCACAACCGAACAGAGCTCCATACTCCATAGAGAATAATAGAGATTCGATCGTCGGTGTAAGTTTCTCCCGAAAAAATTCTATACGAATCGATGTAAATTTTAAGATTAATTTGTTTACTTTACTTACTTTTAATCTTACTACTAATTTGTATAGGCCATTCAAACCACTTCAAACTTTGAAAGGTAATTTAAACCAATTTGAATTGCATGTGACTCGAATTGTTTTTATATGCATTTGGGTTTGTTGCATTTGGAATTTGGATTTACCTTTTGAAAGCTTCAGCTTTTGATCATGTCGTATGCTACTTGAAAATTACAATAGGGAAAATTTGAAAAGTGTAGTTAAGGTTTGGATCCCCGATTCCCCGTGCGGATCCCCGTTCCCCGCATTGGGGCGGGGATGGAGGTTAAAAAAAATGGAGGGGATGGGGATTGATATAGGTTCGGGGATCGGAGATGGAGGTAGTGGTATCCACCTCCTACCCTCCCCATGCCCATCCCTATATACACCCCACTTCTAGCAAGGGATTCTACACTTTGTTTAAAGTGTGGGGTGGGAGTCACTGAATTCTCAATTTTCCCGATCAAATTTCAACGATCCCAACCCTTAATGTATTTAAAACTTGTTTTTAAGGGTCCACGCGAGGAATCATAAAAAAAATGATCGGAAAGGGCTTGAAGCGAATAATTTTCGATAAAACTATACACATATAAATACTCGGATGAAGCACTTTCCGGTCCTTTTTTTTTTTTTTGATAAATCCTTGTGTGGACATTTAAAAACACGTTTTAAACACATTGAACGGTTCGGATCATCAAAATTTGATCAAAAAATGAGAGTCCCACGTGGAAGCCGTGTGCGGGATCCCTGATGTGATCCTGCTTGTATATATACACGGGGGGATCTCATCAGGGATCCCGGATTTTCCCTTCCGTCCTCACCTCACTTTTCCCGATCAAATTTTCAGGATCCAAACCATCTAATGTGTTTAAAACGCGTTTTTAGAGTTTCTACTACAAATCATCAAAAAAATGACCAAGAAATGCTTCATCTGATCATATATATATATACACGGATCCAATCAAGGTTCCCTGATTTTTCTTCCGTCCACACGTCTCCTTTCCCCATTAAATTTTCATGATTCGAGCAGTCAAATGTATTTAAAAAGTATTTTTAAGGATCCCTACAAAATCATCAAAAAAATGACCGGGAAAGTTGAGAGTTCGAGGAGTCCTGGACTGTATCAAAATCTGGGATCTCTGATGAAATCCAGACTGTATACGATCTATTAAAGGATTCCTCATCGGGTTTTGGTGCAAACCTTATAGATCCAAGTCGAATTTCAATGGTCTGAAACATATACATATATGGGTGTGCGCGCGCACATCTTAGTAAAATACGTGTTGAAAGGATAAAAGTCTATCCATCGTTTATTCAACGGTACCAAAATGCTGATATTATTACTCCTATCATGTAGCGGCGGCTGCACACAAAGATTGGGACAATCACAAATTACTGAGCTCTTAAACTATTCAAAAGCGACGGCCAAAAAAGCCACTTCAGTATATCAAATTAAAAGAGGGGGAATGAACCTTACCCTTTATAAGCCTTCAAATTGAAATGATTGTAGCTTTTTGAAACCCTAGCAAGTGAAAAAAGAGCACTCATGGCAACCGAATGCATATATATTATTTGTTGATTTCAAATGGTCTTATAAATGGTGTAGTACTCTCACTTTGTACTTGTTTTTCTCAATGATATTGCGACTACAGTAAATAAATAGAGCTACAAACGAGCTGAACCAAATCGAGCTTTACCATGTTCAAGTTTATTTATTATAAATTTTTAACGAGCTCGAGCTCAGAGAAAACTTAACAAGCAGAGCACGAGCAGAGCTGGTCTAGGCTTGACTCGATGCTTGAGCTTGTTTATGAGCTTTAACGAGCCAACGAAAAAAAAAGATAGGCTTAAGACAACAAATAAAATTTTACTTGTGCATGTATATATCTTTTATATCCATATATTCTATATAAAAAAAAAATAGTCTCAATTTCAAAATAATAGTGAATTTTATAAGTTTTTGAAAAGATGGTAAATTAAGATACTTCATCCGTTCCTTTTAAGTGTAGCGCTCCGTAATTCAAACTTTTTAAGAAAATATTATCATTACATTTTTCACATCGACTTTTTTTCAACTTATACATTCACTTTCCACTTTTGTCCTTGATGAATGCATCATCATTAAACTTTACCCACTAACTTTTCAAAAAGAAATCTACTTTTACAAACAAAATAGGAAATGTACCAACTTTTACCCATTAACTTTGCAACATCACACTTATTAAGAAACAGTCCAAAATGGAATACACTACTCTTTTTAAGAAACAGAAGGAGTGTCAAATCCAACCCATCTATGGGTACACCACACTTGGGTACCCCAACTCAACCATCCACGCGCAAAGAGTTCAAACTATTCGCGCGAATAGTTTGTAAAAAAATCTGGAACATCCAAAACACTTTTGGACGATTGAGATGGGTTGGTGTACACTTGGGGTACGCAAGTGTGGTGTACACACATCATTTTCTGTATAAAATTGGAATAAGAAGTTATATTATTTTTTTCCTCTAAAAAGTAAACGAAACTTATCGAGCTGTGTTCAAGCCTATTTATTTCTCCCTTTGTCCCAATTTGTTTGCTCACTATGAATAGCTGTGTCATTTTTAAACGTTTATAACGAATATTGATCTATTAATTTGTGCAAAAAAAAACCCATTAAGAGTGTATGTTTTTTACCGCTCGCCCATTGGGCAGACAATAGAAGGACTCTTTGAAACTTTGAATTATTCATTTTGGAATCATTTGCATTCAACAATCGGCAAATCGGATGAAATGTTCATTACTCAACTTCGGGGTGTTACACTAACAAAAAATAGTTTTTTTCCAAAAATCAAGACAGGTTATTCTCTCACAATACATCACGTAAGAAACCGTTAAAAAGTAGCTTATTCTAAAAACACCGTTGGCAGATCCCCCAAGGCCTTCTTTTCTAGTATAAAATTTTATGAGAAACAAGGTCTAAAAGCTATAGTAAAAAATATTTGTCATATGCACGTATTACAACTCGTGGACATCGCTCATATAGACCCCATTGTAATACGTGCATATGACAGAGTCCAAGGACTAAAAAAATTAGTTCTTTGTCAAAAAAATGTTAATTTTTTCCACAAAATAATAGAACGAATATTGATCTATTAATTTGTGCAAAAAAAATTATTTTTTTCCTGGCAAAAGTTTATTTTTTGAGTCCTTGAACTTTGTGCCAGACAAACTTTATGGGAGGGAGAGAGTAATAATTTACTTAGCCCATTAAATTTGACTTTGGACTATTTTTTTAGGAGTCCTATGTCAAAATAAAAATTAGGAGACTAAAGACTTTCTTTTATAAAACAAAATATGTAATGGGGGTAGACCTATATAATTTGCAATGTTTTAATGCCTTTGTATAATAATAGCATTTTTTGTATAATCATTGTGGTGGCGACCGTCACTACTTGTCCCTCTCTAACTCCATCCTTATACAGGAGCAAAGAGACCAGATCTTAAATTTCACCACTCAAAGAGTGGCTACAAGATTCATCAAATCTCAAAATACAAGTTTGTCCAACGAAAGTTTATTCGATGATCCTAAAGCCCTTACGATCATATGAATGTTCCATGTAATTTATCGGCAAGTGTAAAAACCCAACCCCTCAAGAGTTTGAAGCAAGATAGTCAATTGACAATCAAGAGCCTCTCAAAGTTTTTGTCTCGAGTTCAATTCTTACTCACGTGCTATTAAATATCTGGGCTAGTCTACATGGTAGGACTTCATCCTAATTTTAATTCGCTCTCCCCGAAATTAATCAATCAGCCTATTAAACCGAGTACAGTGTTATGAAAATAAAAAAATGGGAGAAAGACAGAAATAAATTTGGACGGTTGTAAGAGTTTGGAGATGAGTGGGGAGTAGCTAGCAGAGCAGGGAATTAATAACATGTCTGTTCATTCATACACTCAATGGTACTACGACTGATTGATAAAATTGGGGTCCATCTTACATCTGATTGATAGCAGTGTTGCATGTCAATAACATGTGTCCAATATTTGCACAAATAGTTTTGTGAATCGATTATTCATGGGGTACCGACCCGTTCCGATGAAATTGGGTCATTTGGAATCGACCACTTAGACATGTTCGATGGAATTGATTTCTCGCAGGATCCCTCAGAAAAATCATTCTAAGATGAATGAACAGTACGGAACATACGTGTGGAACCCAAAAGTGAGTCCCTAAAGTCAATCTGTACATTGTTGGTGCATGGTGGTTTGTACGTGTAGCAGTGTTGTTTTGTGAATTAGTGATAATTTTCAAACCCCATTTTTCGTTTTTTTTTACGTGCCAAAAAATAAAAGAATTGCCCTTCATCCGTGCAAAAAGTACACTAAAAAAATACTGTTTTAAAAAAATTCGCTTCATATATAATTAACTCAAAAAATTAAAGCTTAATTCGGGAAAAATGTCAATTCATTTTGAATCGCGAAAATAAATGTATGTTGTTGGTTTTTATAGAATAATATTCGAGCAATACACTCTCAATGGGAGGAGGATGATGCTGGCTTGAAAAGACACAAAATGTTTGAATGCCTGACAGTTAGAATGTGAAATATGTCGCTGTAATGGATGTACATTTTTTTTGTCGCTGTAATGGATGTACATTTTTTTTCTTTCTAAAGTTAGGAGCAAAACCAAATATTTTTGTTTTGTCATTTGACACAGACATAAAGCAAAACTACGCAAGTATACTAATTAACTTATGAACCAAATTGTGAGTAGTTGGGATACTTTTTGAAGGTTCCAAAACTAACTGGTTAGGTGAAACTTTGAGCTTCTCATAGCAAAAACAAACCATCTCGTCAACCAAATCAACCTCAATTGAAATCTCTTTGATGGTTAGGTTAAACATGATGGTGGTTAACAAGACACTTTTAATATATATGTATACATTGTGTATGTAAGACTGTAAGTATAAAAATGTCAACTTGTACAATTCACGTGTAACTTAATGTAATGGATGATCAAGAAATCGGTAAACCGAATAATCACACAGAATTGACAATGCTGATAAACGAGCCGAGTAGTTAATTGTAAAAGTTTGATTTGGAAACTTGACGTGTTTCAAAATTTTGTTCAAGCCTGCTTTGTTTATGAGGCGATCCAGTCAACGTCAAATGAGCTTTAATCAAGCCGAACGCATTTCCTAAAAAAATGAGTAGTAGCTTGTTCAAACTTGATTTGAGCTTAACGAGATTCAAGAAAGATGTTTAAACTTAATTTGTTTATGTAAGTACGTAACAACTGATCTCTGGCCAATTTTTTACGAACGAACTCAAGTAGCTTAGTTTGGTTATCGACCTCTATGCGACTTTAGCATCATGAATCGGTTAAAATTTGTACAGGATTAGACCTGACTAGTTGTTGACTATTAAGGAGATCACTAAGCAAATCAATGTTGGATTAAGAGATGCATATATTATGCACACAGAATCAACTCGAATCGTGGAAGCCATTAAAAGATTAATAAGTTTGATATAATCCAATATTTTCGGAAATTAGTGTGAGGCAGTTTTTTTATTAAGTAGAAGATTTTCAGATCCTAGAAAACATCCAAATTTATGGCTGCACTCATTTAATTAATGGATCGAACAGATCCTCGAAAACATCGAAATTTGTGGCTGTATTTACCCAAAAAAAAGAAATTTGTGGCTGCACTCATTTAATTAATGGATCAATGATGGAAACTTCAGTCCATAAATCCTTTCTTTGAATTGATTTTTCTAAATATTATTTTTTACATTTTGCATAGTAAATAGTAACAAACACAAAATGGTCCCCTTTCATATAAGTCTGTGTGATTATATCATCATATGTCTAGCTTGCATCACCATGAACATGCAAATCCTCCACTTTTCTTCTTCACCACCCTGAAATTGGTCTCAGAAATCTTCATGATGTATTTTTAGATTTTGGCAAATTTTGTGCCATATTTCAATTTGTCTCGATAGGGAAATTTCAAAAAAGAAAAAAAAGAGAAGAAAACTCTTTCTTTATTTTGTGGATGTTTTTTAAATTTTCGTGTGTATATATTGTTCAGTTCCTCTCCTCGAGGCAAATTTAAAAAATAGTTTCTTTGGACTAGAATCCACGAAAGGGCTTAGTGAGAATTGGTTCATTTCATGGGCAATCGTGTGGAATTTGATGACTGTGATGTGTTGTTACAAAGTGACCTCCCACCCTCTCTCTTGACTATATGTAAATATTACTTGTATGTCTTTTCAATCGATGAGTAAATTAGTAGTATTAACTAGTTAGTCATCCCTGTTGAAACTTACTACTAAACTGCTGTCACCATATGTACTTGTTGATTGTAGAAAGTTCTTTTCATTTGACAAACAGCAAAACAAGAGAAAAACCGGCACAAAGGAAACCAGAAACAAATTTACATATATGGGCCAAAAGAATAGTCATGTCATTTTCATTTATTATGCCATAAATAAGCAAGACTTTTCTTTATAGACTAAACTTATGAGACGGATAACGCGTGTGTTGTATATTGGAAAGAATTGGTAGCGCAACAAAAAAAAATAAAAATTTGAATTGGTACTACGAAGGGATTAGGAGTAAAGTTGTCGGTCTGAACCATATTTGACTTGCTCCTTCTTCTAAGTAGACAGTAACCGTGTTTAATTTGAATAAGAAGTGAGTAGATTATGGGAAAAGGTAACCGTCTTTCGCCAATCAAAATAAGTTTGCTTCTTAAATTTCCTTTTGGTATGGTGGCCTTTGAAGATAGTTTGGTTAATTACTTATTTTATTTTTGGCCATGATATGCAAATTCCTTGTGTATAATTTGGTTATTTCACTTTGCCCAAATGAAACACTTAGCCATGATTAATCATTTTGATTATTCCCACGTAAACCACACCTTTCTTTTGCCTTGCAGTTGTGAATCTTGTGATTCCAGTCCGCCTGAAATATCAAGCCGGCCCACTAAGAACCCAAACTACGGTCTGCTATGGAGCCCAACGCTCATAGCAGTCCCAACCCATACCCTATAACGAGCATCAAACGGGCCGCAGTCCCAACACACAACACAGGCCAATCTGACCCCCCTTGTGGGACTGCGCGAGGCCCGAATATTTGTGATAAATTTCAGCCCCAGCTCTAGACCTCCAAATTTTCTTTCAGGAACTAATCTGACCTTTAGTCACATAATCCTTCAACATACCCCTCGATCCCACTCTTGCAGATTTTAGTAGATTGGAATGTGTTTTACGCTCCCACTCATATACACGCACACGAATTATGTGACTTAAATTTGATCTTCAAGAAGTTAAGAGTACGCAGTTTCGCCATAAATCTCGCCCATCACAAAACAACACTCTATATATATTCACAGTTAGTGCAAAACAATACTCCAGTAAAGTAAAGAGAGAATTATAGTGATAGAACTCATTACATAAATCTTCTTAATAATCCAAATGTACAGAAGCGGTCCGAGTATTCTAATTATCCAAATGATTTGATACAAATTGGAAGCCTAAAAGAAAAGGAAAAAGAAAGGTAATGAAAAGAGGAAATACATATAATCTGGATTTTTTTGGTACCCTAAATTTGCCAACTGGGAACCAGCAAAATAGTGATTCCCTGTGTACTTGTATTGTGCTGCTCTGCTCCAGATGCCAAACTAACTGAACTCACCAGAAGGTATCTTCCATGGCACTATAAGCTCCATTGGAAAATCATAAATCTTCGACTGAAAGCAATAATTTAGCAGATTGTAATTAGCTGGTTCTTCTTCACAGTTCTCACATACATATCACATGTATACCACTTAACTATTGCTTGTTCTTCCACCATTCCAACCTGTTGCAAGGAATATTCGGTAAGAACTATATATGTCCAGCATGTATAAAGAACCCAGACGGTCATCCGATTTTCAAGCATAGCCATGAAGAAAAAAAAGCCTCGGACTTGAAGTAAGTCGTCACAATAACATAACTGATTAGTCCTACGTCAAACATTACATCCTTTTAACATCAGTATCACGGCGATAATGTGCTCCAAGATTCTGTCATTAGCAAATCAACGCAGAAAGAAATCAATAATGGTGATTGGAACGAGTAGCACTTTCTTTTAGATCCTTCCTAATCTCCCAATAGGTGGTAGCAAGTTAACAGGAGGTAAGCTCAAAATACATATTTGGTCAGCAGTGTATTAGTTTATGAGCCCCTCCATTCATTTCTCTTATTAAAGCAATGGCGGCTGATAGGTGCCGAAAAGCACCCATTTAATCCTCTAATTTACATTTTAATAGTCCAATCATAGAGTTACTTGACGAATTATAATGGTTGAATTGTGTTTGTAGGCTATGGAGAGTGCCGAACTATTAAAAGTGCTAATTGGAGTCAATATGATGGATGGAATGTAAAGTAGACGTCAAGAGCTTCGCAATGGTCCAAGAATCGCATCATTTTGAGTTCGGACGAAGCCGGGGCGAGCTTGCGAAGTTTGGGCTACAATCTGGATTTTCCGCCCGGGCGGTTTTACCCGAGTCAAACACGGATTAGGGCGTTGACCACTTTTTTTTAGGTTTTATTATAAATAGGTCATTGTTCTGTACGTTTTGGGGGTCCTAGAGTATTTTGAGGCAAGTTTAGAAGGAGAAAAGCAAGCCAATCCATGGGTTCTTCAAGTTCTTCATCAAATCAAGCGTTCATCTCCATCTCCATGGCCGGCTAAACACCTTCTAGGAGGAAGATGAAGCCCCGTTCCAAGTAACTTTGTGTATGTGTAGGCGTTAGGTTTATTAACTCGAATCGATTGTTTAACTTAGAACATGTTTTCATTATGATCAGATGGAATCGTTTTAATTCTTTCTATTGGTTGAGTATTTGTGTGTGCACTCTCAAAAACCTAGTTAAACAATGGCTATGATGCACGGACAAGGATACGGGTACGGACACGGACACAGACACGGGGACACGGACACGGGAATTATAAAAAAATGGGGACACGGACACGGCGGGAGACACGCCACGTGGAAAAAAAAATATATATATATATATATATATATAGGTTCCACTTCTAGTCCGGACTCCGGACTTCCGGACCTCCGTGATCCGAGCATTTTTTTGACGATCCGATCCGTCCAATGTGTTCAGAAGGTGTTTTCAAGGGTCAACGCGGAAAATCTTCAAAAAAAAATATCGGGAAGGGCTTGATCCAAGCAGTTTTCGCAAAAACTTTATATTTACAGTTTTTGCGAAAACTGCTTGGATCCAAGCCCTTCCCGGTATTTTTTTTTGAATATTTCCCGCGTGGACCTTGGAAAACACCTTTTGAACACATTGGACGGCTCGGATTTTCCCAAAACATTTTGCAACACAAAAAAAAATGGGATTTTCCTTCAATCCGGGGGTTCGGATAGGAAAATCCCCGTATATATATATATATATATATATAGAATAATGATCTATTGAGGACTCCCTTAGGATAAGAACGTGCGGACCTCACCATTCCGGATCAAATTTTGACGATCCGAACCGCTCAATGTTTTTAAAATGCATTTTATAGCGTTTTTAACAAAAACTGATCCGATCAAGCCCTTCCGGGTATTTTTTTTTTGAAGATTTTCCGCGTGGACCTTGGAAAATGCATTTTAAAAACATTGAGCGGTTCGGATCGTCAAAATTTGATCCGGAAAGTCGAAAAATGGTGAGGTCCGCACGGAATTTGTGTTTGAGGGAGTCCTTAGTAGATCGGCTTCCTATATATATATATATATATATATATATACAGTCCCGATCTCTTAAGGGATCCCGCAAATGGGATTCCGTGCGGACTTGGCCCTTTTTCAACTTTCCGGATCAAATTTTGACGATCCGAACCGCTCAATGTTTTTAAAATGCATTTTCCAAGGCCCACGCGGAAAATCTTCAAAAAAAAATACCCGGAAGGCCTTGATCGGATCAGTTTTTGTTAAAAACGCTATATATAGCGTTTTTAACAAAAACTGATCCGATCAAGGCCTTCCGGGTATTTTTTTTTGAAGATTTTCTGCGTGGATCCTTAAAAATGCATTTTAAAAACATTGAGCGGTTCGGATCGTCAAAATTTGGCTCGGAAAGGTGAGGTCCGCACGGGATCCCATTTAAGGGATCCCTCATTAGATCATTTGTGTATATATATATATATATATATATATATATATATAATATTCATTTTTTAATATATTTTTTGTTGCAGAATGTAAAAATAAGAGTATATTTGTAAGATTTTTTAATTTGTGGGGTATATATGTTATAACTCCAAATAGTTGGGTTTGTGCTGTAATCTATGAAGCACCGACACTTCTAGGAGGCGTCGTATTGCCGTATGGGACACGGGGACACGGCGGAATACGTATGGGACACGCCACGTGGCGTGTCCCCCAATTTTTTTGAATTTTTTACGGGGGACACGGCTGGGGGACACAGCAGGGGGCAAATTGTAATTTTTTTTAAAAAAATTGGGGTCAATTTGTAATTTTTCAAATTTTCAGGGGTCAAATTGTAATTTTTTAAAATTTTTGGGGGTCAAACTGTAATTATCAATCTTTAAATTTTTAAATTTTTTTAATTTTTTAATAATATTAATATATATATTGCCGTGTCCCCCGCCGTGTCCGTGTCCCTTTTTTCAAAATTGCCGTATCCGTGTCCATATCCGTGTCCGTGTCCGTATTTGTATCCATGTCCGTGCTACATAGGCTGTAATTAAAGAAAAGTGGAGACAGCTGTAGTCATATAAAGAAAAGTGGAGACAGCTGTATATTACTTTACGTCTTTACCAAATGTAAAGTTAAAAGCTAGAGTAAACAAAAGACAGCAGCAGCTTCGTCGTCGTCGACCTCTCTCTCTCTCTCTCGAGCAGATCTGCTCCCAGTGAGTACCCCTTCTCTCTCAGCTTTCTCTCTCTCTCTCTGTTCTGAACAGATGTGCTCCCGGTGAGTGTCCCGATCGGTGTCCCCATGAAAAATTCAAAAAAAAAAAGAGACACGGCTTCAGGCGTGTCCAGTACGTTTTCCAGGCGTGTCCCCGTGTCCAATACGGCAATACGGCGGTCAGGAACCGTGTTGGTGCTTCATAGAACAATGGTTTTCTACGTTTGTGCTTGGGTAACTGAGATGGATTATGCTTGTAAGACGGATCGTGCCACTGGACAGTCCGTGAAAAAGACAGGTTGTGCCAGGGAGACGGTCCATGCTATGGGATAGTCCATGCCTGTTAACAACATAATTATTCTCTTGACAAATTGTGATTCGAATAATAAATCTAGCCTACACAAAACTTAGTTACGTGGTCAGGGTGATTCGAAACCCTAGATTTCTCCTCTATTCGCTCTTCATCAATTTTATTACTTGTTCCTTAAATTAATTTAATTTCCAAAAACCAATCACTCAAATCTCTTTTTCCGAATTAAATTAGAAATTAATCAAAGTTAACGTAATTTAGCCAAATTGTCTCCGCGGATCGACACTCGGACTTAGCCACTATTCTTCTGAGTAAGGGTTAATTCCTTGTTTTTATAAATTTAATTTTGATACGGTATGACACGGTCAGCGGCACATCGGACAATAAACAAATTTGGTGAGCATAGCATTACTATGCTCTAATGTTGGGTAAAAATCTCCTGGCTCCTATTAACAGCTAATTCAAACACAACATAAAGTCAACAGGAATTTTTTTCTGTTGACAGGCAAACTAGGCATGCAACATCCTAATAACATACGGGTGTTCAAAGTTGCAACAAATAAATATCAACCATATTCTTATTTGCAAGAAGAAAGCTACAAGTTCTCTATTTGAAAGCTCAGGATGCTTACCAAGAAGCTCTACGTGCACTGAGACGAATCGAAGGGGTTATAAATCTCATCAGAATCGAGTTACTTGTTGCAGCATTTGAGAACCATTTGATTGTGAAACCAACTGATCTGAACTTGGGGAAGGTCTAATCAGGTGGGTGGTGCCAACTGGGTTGATGAGCCCCTGTCTAGCAACCTCTTTACCATTATTCATATTTGCTTCAGAGTGTGAAGACTCCATCAACGCACGTATCTAACACCACAAAATCATATTGATAGGACAATTCAGTACAGTGGGATAGAAAAAGACAATGAAATGCGACAACAAATTATTTGGCTGACCATGTCGAGACGCTTCTTGTGGAGATCACTTGATGGCTGCGTCCACATTCCAAAATTAGATTAAAAAATAGATCTTGCAAACTAGGAGTTGATCTTTTCATAATCAAGATTACATTTACACCTCGAACACTTTGGGGGTCCAGTTTGATCACCAAATAAAGCACTCAAGAAAGAGAGAGGAAGTACCACATAAGCAGCATAAGTCGATCATAACAACAAAGAAAAGTAGGAAGAATACATGACAAACCTCCAAGAATTGTATGGTTTCTAAGTTTGCACCACAAGGGTTCATCACGAAAATGATCAAACTCTTCACAGGTATCCATCTCTATTCTTGTCCGATGCAGGAATGCCAATCACTATATATGCCACTCATTGCACATGGCAATTGGTTTTTCAATCATATTCTATAATCTTTGCTGACCAGAGTTTTTGGTATTAGGAACAACGATAACACAAAACAACAGTCCTTGGTCATTCTGATGCAAAGCTCATTTGGAATCACTAAAACAAATTGACCAGGCTTTCAATTGGACTCAATTTTTTTGTGATAAAGTCGAACCAACAAGAAATTACCATTTTTCCCATCAAAGCTTTTCTTCTAATTGTAGGCAGGCATTTCAAAATCGATCAAGAGGGAAAGATAAAGTTCAAGACAACTGATGTCAGATTAGCAAGCAAATACTTGTGCCTCAGAGATACACTGAAAGATATCAACAAACTGTCGTAACTAAGAAACCCTTACATGATTCTGTTGGAAAGATAAAGTTCAAGACAACTGATCTCAGATTAGCAAACAAAAACTTGTGCCAAAGCATACTGATCAACAAACTGTCATAACTAAGAAAACCTTACATGATTCTGTTGGAATTTTCTCTCTTCACTTGAGAAACCAGGAATGGTCAAACGCCAGTTTTTCTCTGCAAATGATTTAATATGATTAGACCAACTCTCCAATTTTTGAACGGAAAAAAAAAAAAAAAAAAAAAATATGTGTATGCCATTGAATATAGTGCATACCGGTCAGAATGGTGAAGGTGCAAGGACATACCTAGGTGTAGCAACACATCCTTAGACTCTAGAGTTGAAGATTTCCGATGCTTTGCCAAACTGCATGCAAATGTAGTTACCTGCAAATGGGCACAACATATTCACAGGAAAGACTACAAGTCTACAACAATGCATGATAATACATATAACTACTCGACTAAAAATACGGAAATGGAAACAAAGCACTAAGATGGGTGTATAGGCAAGCTACTTAACAAACCAACCAACTAGCAGAAATACCATGTCTTACAGTCATTCAATTAGTTCATCTGACAAAAGAGAAAAAAAAAGAAGTTCATCTCAGGAAGCCATTCATGAAACACAATGAAGATGCATGGGCACTTCTTATGGGACCTGTACACCGGAAAACAATTTTCCCCAACAAAATTTAAGAATGGAAGGCATGGCCAACACTGATACCCACTTGAGAGAACGTTTGATATTGACACGCGCCTATTCTGAAATAACGAAACTCTGAGTCTTCTTAACAAACAAGCAGGGATTGCACAGTGATTTTTACTGCGTATCTTACGTACTGTGACACGCGCACGCACACACACACACACACACACAAAAAAGGAACATACAACAGTTACCAACTTGATATCATCAGAAATTATCAGCAAAAGTGGGGAGTGGCAAAAAACATTCGCCTCAAGTTTAGGAAAACCCCAGTCAGATGGAGCATAAACCGATCATAAGTTAAACCAGAAGCAAGAGTATCCCAACTAAAGAGGGCTCATTAACAACAAAGGGATGCAAAGCTTCACACAAAATTGCAAAGGAAATAAATGAAGGCATTGTTTGATCTGTAATATAAACGTGAAAAAAAGGGAAATCAAAAAGACAAAAAATGAAGTTGGTGTTTGATCAGTAATAACATAAAGGTGAAAAAACGAAAAGATTAATTTTATAGTTGGTAAGGCCGATTGATTTGGGCTCACACAGCACTGTTACAAAAAATAAAGGTCAGCAGTTCCACAAGAATGTAGACTTGCCAAAATTGTGCAAAACATAAGCTAAGATGCCACTGGATTGCATCAGATATCAGAATGGGAAAGAAAACAGAAGTCAGTGATATTTGCTATTCCAGAAGTCATGCAGATATTAAAAACAAAGTTTGACTTTCCAAAGCGATAGTCTTACAAGACTAATCTTAAAGAACAACAAGCAGAGGCAGAGGGAAGCTAGGCCCAGCAAGGGAAAATTTGGGGTTCTTTATTCTTGGGGCACTTTGGTTCGTAAGCTCTCCCCTTCATGAATTGTCCATTTTCACTCAGATTAAAGTTTTGTATCTCTCTTTTGCCTTCATATTATATCGAACCTTAGAACAAGTCCAATCAAATGCAAAACATAGCCACCACCTTAAAGCTCTCTAATCCATGACTAAGGGATATCTAAAATTAAACAATGGCCATATTTACAATTTATTTTGGCTCTCTTAAAATTTCGAAAAATAGACTTATCTCTCTCTTTTTTTTTGTAGGACCCACCCCAATGTGATTTGGATATGGCTTTCCAATATAAGAAGGAACAAATCTATTAAAGCATCCAAATCAAACTTTTAAATATCGGCCGATACGTACCGTATCGGCCGGTTCGTACTGGGATTTTGAGCTTCCGATACGGATACACACCGATATAGCGGTGAGACCCTAAAATCGCATATGAACCGGCCGGTTCCCGGTACGTATCGGTATATCGGCCGAGACAGCATCCGATTCAGAAGATATCGGCCGATACGGCAGCAGAAAATTAAGAAACTAGTAACTAGATTGACTGGATTTACAAACAAGATCACAGTCGTACTATGTTAACTGGTTTTACAAACAAGATCAGCAAAGAGGATAGTTGAACGACGGACAGCTTTTGTGAGTAGCGGACTGATTTCGAAGAAACAAAACAGTGCGGAACTGCGGATGATACCTGATTTGCTGCGGTGGGTTTCATTATCATTTCGGGAGAAAGAGAAGCGTACGTAGACGACAGAAATCAGCCGATTCCGATTGGCGATCTTTGGGTTTCAATCTCATCGTCGATCTTCTCCGATTGGCGTTAATGGCGTAGAGGCTTAGCGTTGGGTGGGCAAGAGAGAGAGAGAGAGAGAGAGAGAGGAGAGTAAAGTTGATCGATAGAGATAGGACAGATAGAGAGAGATAGGACTGAGTAGTAAATTTTTGGGGAGGAGTAAGGGGTCCCAGATGAAACACGTAGGTTGCTTACTCAAACACGTATCAGATTCAGGAAAAGAAAAAGAGAAAACACGCAAGTCACTGGTGTAAGAAAAATTATTCGGTGTGTGGCTGGTGTATGAAATATCATTCAACGTGTAAATTCTTTGTTCTTAGGCAGTATCATTAAAGTGTAATTATATGTTCCAATATTGTGTAAAATGTGACAAAATATGTTAATGAAGCAAAAAAATGTATATCATACAGTTTTTTTATGATTTGCTAATGATATTAAAAAATTCACGGCCGATACGTCCCGATACCGTGACAGATACCGCAACCGATACCGCTATTTAAAACTATGATCCAAATCAAAACCAATTAACAATGAGTGGAGAGGCCCCCCAGGCTCATAAACTAGTTTTGCAGATTATAATTAACCGATGTGGGACAAGCTCTAAACCTTCCCCACACATGCTACCCCCAAATTGCATGTGGGGAGGTAAACAACGGATCCGTAATATAGGGATCACAACAAAACAAGGTGCGCTAAAGGCACAAACAACGGGCTAATCAATCAAGAGAGTCTTGTCCAAAAGCCTAGTTCTGATACCATGTTAAAGAATCAAAATTCAAACTCCAAACCAATTGGCATTGAGTAGAGAAGCTGCCCACGTTCATATACCAGTTTCGGAGGCCATTATTACCAATGTGGGACAAGCTCTAACAATTACATTTAGATATTCTAGTTATTGTGCATTGAAGTTGCTCTATGCTCCTCCAGCTAAAGATAACATGCAAACCCAACCAACAAAGAAACATAAACCTTGAGGTGGTTTATTTTGATTATTTCACTCAAGGACTTTACAAGTAAATATGTTGGATTTGTTAGTTGTGGTGAAAAAAGAAAGTTCCAGTATCTTATCTTGTTGACTCAAGTAATTGAAGTGTTTCTTAATGTTGCCCCAACTAATCTTAATTTCTGGCACTGCTACTAATACTATGGAAGAACTTGACAATCATGACCAAATGAAAGTTGCTCAGTCCAATCAGTTTCCCAGTTTCATAGAGCTTGCTAAACCCAGAGCCGTAGAGTCTCCATCCACACCCATGCCACTCACTAACAAAGTGTGACCGTGACTCCATGAGCCGTTTAGTCTCCATCCACAGCCCTCTGTGTCACCAGCAAAGGGCAAGGTGCACAGCACCCACAGTGGCCTCAAAATAGGCTCTGAGATCTTGGGTTTTTATTCTCAACCGCAACCCTAATGATACGACATATAAATCCTAAAAGCTTCTTGATTTTAGTATCTAGCCATAAAAACCCATTAAATCAGCAAACAGAAACCCAGTTTCAAATGCCATACATCAAAGTTACTTGTGTGATCCCCTACTCGTCCAACATCACAGCACACACATTTATGTGCTAAAACAGAGAAAGGCAGCATGCATGAAAGTTTGAAGAAGATGCACTATGTCAGCAAGCCTAACCGAATCAATGAAGTCATCAGCAATCTCCAAAAGAAGATCTTCAACTTCCGGGTCCAACTTTCCTTGTGAATCCACCTGGAGAACCAAGCGAGGATCATTGCGTCAATGAGGAATCATTCCATATACAACCCTATCGTTCAAAATTGCTCAAAAAATGTGACTAATCATGTGTTACATGTAAAATTTCCAAATTACTACAGAACACCTCCATCCAACTGGATTTTCTTCGTCCACGCATGTAAGTGTTTGTGAGATAGATAGGACTTAGGAGGGAGGAGGGGGAGGCCGACGATTTAAAATGCAATAAGTCTTCCCAACGCAAATTCAAAATTAAACATCTTTACTCTTACTATTGGTTTTTCCTAACTAATACATTCTCTATTGTCCCCTGAATCCCTAGAACCAAGAAAATTAAAGTTCAATTTATAAGGTTCAGTATTAATCATGTCTGCAAACACTTTTATCCAGCTAGATTTGCGCGAGCATCGCGCACGCGCACTTGTGTGTGTGTGTGTGTGTGTGAGAGAGAGAGAGAGAGAGAGATAAACACACACAAACACACAGAGGAAGGGGAGGACAAAAGGGAAGGGGGAGAACTTAAATGCCTGTAGCCCTGTACCCTTTAGTCTCGCCAACAAAATTTTAGCCTCTTTACTCTTACTCTTACTAACAATCTCAAAACTTTAGCATCTTTACTCTTACTAACGATTTTTACCCACTATCAACCACATTCCGCTTCCTAAACCACTGGATCAAAAACAAATGAAATTTCAAATCTGACTCAATGTTTCATATGCTTACTTGAAATATTACAATGACAGAGGAAAAATAGATAGAAGATGACC
Source organism: Vaccinium vitis-idaea (assembly GCA_963854785.1). NCBI lineage: Eukaryota > Viridiplantae > Streptophyta > Magnoliopsida > Ericales > Ericaceae > Vaccinium > Vaccinium vitis-idaea. The sequence continues at coordinate 631,363 of OY978221.1, forward strand.
TGTGAAACCAAATCCTGTATCTTTCTCTTCCCAAGAAGTTGGTTGCTTGCTTCTGTTCCTAGACTAGAACTACCCCCTGGAGTAGTTGTTCCTGATGCAGTAGCATCTGGCTGTGATCCTGTCAAACTTAGAGACTTTTGGCCCGCTGGCACTGCCATCCTTGGAGACTGCTGCTGCTGATTTAAAAGCTGTTGGGGTGGTGGCGATGGTTGTTGCTGCTGTTGTGATTGTTGATGGAGCTGCGGCTGTACGGTTGGTTGTTGCTGCTGTATGAGCTGGGATAACTGTTGTGGGTTCAATGCCATAGAATTTTGCTGCAACTGGGGAGAAGAAGCCAATTGTTGATGCAGAAGTATTTGTTGCTGCCTCTGTTGAAGACGATATGAAGGGGAATTAGGAGTGGACATAGCTGGCATTTGCTTCAACCATTGTTGCTGGGCCAAAGAGTTCATGGCCGGCTGTCCATTCTGAGCCAACCCATGGTTCATAAATGATGTCCTCGGAAGGCTTTGAGGTTGCAGTTTCTAAATTAAAGAAGAGATAGGGGGTAAAAGATGAGAGGTCAAAATAGTGCACAAAAAATGAAAGTAAGAATTAAAGAAACCGAAATAACAAACACACAGAAATGGAACCTGATGGCTAGGCAAATACATTTACACACGAAAATGAACGACAAACTATTTTGTCCATCCCATATTTTCAGTCTGCGTGTCTGTTGTGGGGTGCACTGAATTTCCAACATAGTTCGTTTTGAAACGTCAATGTGAAAATTTCCTAAGATGGACACACAGCTCCTTCCATAGTATTTAAGATATCAACATGGGATGTCTGACAGCACATCCAATTGTCATATGCCTACGAAATTGATGATTGATCCTCTTCGTAAATGAGATTTCCTATTGTTGACGCAAATTTTGACAATGGAAAACACTAACAACGCAAAAAAGGGCAGTTCAAAATCCGTATCTACAAATAAACACAATCAATTATTCGGCACTGTTGATATACAAATACGTGAAGTACCACCATTCCCAGTATAGATCAACAATGCTCTTTCCAAAACAGAAACTCCAATCGTAAAAGAAAACGTGTGAAATGCAAAACAATTTCACTCCTTGTCTTGGGGGTTGAAAGTTTGAAACTACAAAGGCTTTGTTTGGTTGGTAGTCTGGAGAAAATTTTTGGTGATAATAATTTTGTATAGGGTTGCGTAAATTTTCGTCTTTAGTCAATGTTTTAAATATTTTAATTAACTTTTTAACTTTTTTAATAGAGGTACGCAATATACATCCCAAAAGTAAAAAGTAAATAAACAATTTGATAAAAAAATATCACTAAAGACAAAAAAACACGGATGAAAAACAGTGAAAACTTTGGAAGATAAATCAATTTCCAAAACTGGAAACCAAACAAAGCCAAAGGTGTCTAAACTAAGGCTCCGTTTGTTTGGACGTAAAATATTTTTCAGTAAAATGTCAAAGTATTTAACCTATTTTCCATTGTTTGGTTGTACACAATAAATTGTTCTTATTAGTCAAATGCTCTGAACCATGAATGAATGAAGAATGATAATGAGCACAAAAACTGATTTGGATCTCTAGGTCTACCCTCTTTGATGCCGTATTGCTTTGATTTGGGGGCATGGTTCTGCAGCAAAACTTCCTTGTAGCTCCTCGGTTCTTGGAGGTTTAGGGGGGCCACTGTCTCAGTTGTACTTTGAGAGCAGCCACTTTGTGCATGTTACCAAAGGTTAGGTTTGTCTCCAGACTCCAATCATCCCCACCCATACCCCAATGATGGAGGACTAGATGGGTTATGTTATTGTTCTTGGTTGTACAACATAAAGAAAAAACATTTTACTTGTACATCATTTTACCTGAATTGGCAGAAAATAACTTTTTGATAGAAGTGTCATAAGTTATTTTACCTGTTGCATCTTGATCGAGCTATTGCTCCCCTATTCAATTCACCTTAGCATCTCCTGACCTTAAGTCAATTTCTAGCCATGAATGACCCAATTCCCCCCCGCTGATACTTTGGTGGGAGGAATGCTCTATCAAAGTCTTCTGACCAGGGTTCCTTCATCGTATTGGACTGTGAGCCAATCTAATCCACGTTCATGGGTGGTGAGGGATTCTTTGCTTCTTCCTCGTGTGGGGGTAAGAATACCAGTGTAGAATGGGATCTGGCGAATCCTTAAGTGGATACAACACAAAGTAGTCTAATTTCTCAGAAGGCCTCTCTCCTCTCTCTCTCTCTCTCATTTTCACATTTCCACATATACCTATTCATATATGTGCGTGTAATCATTTCTTGCATTTGCAAGAAATGTGATATTGAGCATCCATGTAGTTCTTCTCATTCACATTTCCACACATACCTATTCATGTGTGTGTGTGTAATCATTTCTTGCATTTGCAAGAAATGTGATATTGAGCATCCATGTAGTTCTTCTCATTCACATTTCCACACATACCTATTCATGTGTGTGTGTGTAATCATTTCTTGCATTTGCAAGAAATGTGATATTCAGTATCCATGTAGTTCTTCTTAGCCAATTATTACTATATCAATCACAAAAGCATCCTACATAGAGATCCTACCGCAATTCATATTGAGCACTTTGTCGTATATCGTGAAATTGGCAGATAAAGTCTATACCCAATATCTCAAGAAATAATGCACACGAAGGAACCCAAAAGGGAGGATGCCACCTCTCTTTTGTATCTGTTACGTACTACTCTATGACTACTGCAAGCAACAATTCCCATGGTCATATTCTCGAAGTGTACAACAAAAGGTAACAACTTATAAGCATTAGTTCTGCCTCGATGGCACAATCTCTTAAGGCCTATGTGAACATGAATCTTGACAGTTTTTCCGCTCCAATTCCAAGAAGCTGTTTTCAATGGGCAAGGTAATGATATCAGACAATCTTTTCTTTGATGGAAAGTGCACCAACAAAAAGTAAGAGAAAGGAATAAAACAGTTTCTTCACTTAATCTTGTTATCTTTTTGCATTACCTATTCCTTTAGCTCCATAAATGGGGTCAGAAATCCATAATCCAAACAGAGAAAGAGTCCAATTAGTCGAGACTTTGAAGAAGTCTAACCAGAGTACAAACCTAAAAGAAAAGAAAATTAACAGAGGGTAAATTCGACACCTGATTTGAGGGGAGCGAAGTTTGTTGTGATAATTGCTGTCTCATTGGCCCAGCATTCATCCGCTGTTGGGCATATGCAAGGTTTCCATTGCCTCTAATTTGCGGGTTCAAGTTGAGGGCTCCCATCATTCCCATTGCTTGCATACCTTGCAGAGGTTGCCCAGGCGAATTTCCCGGATGGAACTGGGATCCTTGTACCAGCCCTGTTTTTTGTCTTGGCTGCACCAAACATCACACTTGTCAGAGATATATACACTCAATAGGCATTTTAGAAAGAATTCCAGGAAAAAAATACCAATTTGGGGCATCCACATACGCTACTCAAATTTGAAATATATAAAATAAAATAAATAAATAAATAATTCTCCAATATCCCATCCACTCCTTAACCCAAACTCACATCAATAGGATTAAAACTATTTTGCAAGTCAAATCAAGGGGGGGACTCTTCTCTTTTCTCGATTTCTTCACAGCTAAGTTGTGGCTCTCAAATTCATCACTATGCCACTTAAGAGATTAACAACAATAACTCTTACTGAATCCATGCTTAAATCATGGTATTTACCCGTTGGAATTAAACGAGCTTATATTTAAAAATGAAGCTTTTACAACAATCCTTTACTCAAATTAAGTGCACAAAACTAGAGGGCTGTGGGTGATCTAACTAATCATTGTCGCTCAATCTTAATCCAACCAATATGTTCTTCCACAGTTCAAAAAAAAAAACCAATATGTTCTTCCCGTTGTTTTAAATTTTGGAAAATGCTAATGGATTACGTGCAGAAGGTGTATCAACATCCGCGAGAATATTAATATCCATGAGTTTGTGTATTAAAATTCTAACTTGTTTGGAACTTTAGGCATATATATTATCCACCGCCTTAGGTTAGCAAGACCCTGAACTTTTTTCTTTTCAATTCTGAACAAAAAAGTTTCATACCGATAACAACTGGGACTGCAAATTCAACTGTGCAGCAGTCTGGCCGGACAACATGGGCAAATGCCCGGTCTGACCGATCAAATTGGTCGACCGAGCCATCTGTTGTTGCTGATTCTGCTGCTGCTGTTGTCCCCCTCCAAAATTCATTTGACCATAAATCCCCCCCTGCTGCCTCATACCACCGGGCCCCACCGCCGCCACACCGTACTGCTGTTGCTGCAGCTGATTCAACCTCGCCATCGAGGCCGTTCTATGTAACCCCTGCTGTATTTGAAAATTCGATCCCCCCATCATATTATTACTCTGTTGCTGCTGTTGTTGAAATTGTTGTTGCAACAATTGTTGCTGTTGTTGTGATGATGCGATTTGCTGTTGTTGTTGCTGCTGCTGCTGCTGCGGGAGGTCTATTGACGGGGATTGGGAGATATTAGGAGAAGGGACATTAGGGTTTAGTGAGTTTTGAGATATAGTTGAATCGATCGCATTGGGTTGTTGGATTGGGATTGGGGACGACGTCGACGGATTCTCCGCCATGTTTGAACGATGTGTTTGGTTACTGGAAAAATTTTTGGAGGGTTTTGATGACGATGATAGGTTTTTTCGCTAAATCGTAGTGACATAGAATCTAACGCGTTTCGGAATCGGGAGAGAGGGGTGGAGACGGGGATGAATGGGGAAAGGATTATATGCGGTCGGGAACTCTTCCAATCATTACATTCAAGATGAGTCAAACTGTCAACGATCAATCACATTCTTTTGTTTGGATTTTTTTTGGTGAGAGTGCAAGAACTTCATTAGCAATAAGAAAGGTCCTGTTAAGCTTTACTCGTTTGTACTAATGTACATTTCACGAATATCAATATATTTTCACATATATCAATACATTTTTTTAGATATCTATGCACTATCTATTTATTATGATCCACTCTTTGGGCTAAGGTTAGCATTTTCTTAATAAAAAAAAGTACAAGATTGTGCTATCACCATTAGATAGAGTGAAGTCTAACAAGGTCCTAAAGAACATAGGCCTTGTTCTTGAATGAATTTTATGAAATAAAATTTAATTTTGATAAAATGTAGTTTTGTTTAGAGGTGTGTGATAAAATGACATTTGTTTTCCCAATGGATTAAAACTATGGTTGATAAATGTGTTTTATAATGAGATAAAATCTAGTGTTGATAAAATCTAGTTTTGCTAAAATCCGTTGAGAATGTTATGTTTTATCAAAACTAGATTTTATGAGATAAAATCTATTCAAGAACAAGGCCATAGAGTATGAACCACAAAAAATAAAAATAAAACTCACAAAACGTGTTATCACCATCAGAAATCTCACAAAAATACGAGAGGCGTCGGCGACAAACAAAGGCCCATAGTGGCCTAAGGAACATAGCACATTGTGAGCATGCGATTGCGGCTAACCCGACAAACAAACAACGCAAAACAAACAAAAACTAAACAATACATACATCTAAAGAAGCTAAGAAAGGACTAAACTTGTTTGGATTAAATACTTATCAATTTTGGGAGGTCTAGTTGTAATTTCACATAGGATATGGACCATGTCCGGTCTCTCGAAAACACATATAACGTCATTTGATTAACATAAATTTTGGCATACCTAATGTTCCCAACGTGCGCTAAAAGATTAACAGTCTGGATTATGATATGGCCTTTCGCTCTTGGCTAACACCAATGGTATGGCGTTTCTTGCTTTTGTATGGTGTCTCCCAGCCAGCAACGCGTGTAGGGCCTTTCCAAAGAGCGTTGGAGAGTATTTTAAAAAATATTGTACATTTCAAAAGTCCTTCCACACTCCAAATTCGATTGTTACAGCTCTTGTTTTTACATTAATTTCAATAATATTGGAGTCCAATACCCTTAAATTTCAATACTATTGGAGACCAATACCCTTCAAAACTCAGGAAAATAATAAGAGAGACAAAGAGGAGCAAACCACATGCCGTTGAAACCTTAGACTAGATGTCATATATCTAAAAAACCTATCCCTATATCTATTTCTTATAAAACTATAAACCCAACCCAACTAATAGTCCCATCAGGGGGAGAAATAATCCAACAAATATAAGAAAAATAACACGGACACGAAGGTGCGGAGATCCGAATTCTTGACCTCCTAGCGAGATGCAAAACTCCTAGCTAACTGAGTTAATTAACAGCTCCAGTTTACATTCTTGCCAAGGACACGTTTGAAAGGAGGGTTGTGGGGTTAATCAGTTGGCCATTTGCTGGCTATTTTTCATTTGGTTTATTTTAATTTATTTTGAAGAGATTTAACACAAAGCTCAACATAATTTGCAAAATTCATGCTATATGTAGTAATATTTAGCACTATCAGCCCCTTTGGCTACCTAGGTGAGAAAAGAAAGGAAAGAAGACTGGTTCACCTTAATGAGGAGAAAAGAAAAGAAAGGATTGTTGTCTCTCACCCTCTCATCCAAATACCAATGAGAAATCAAAGTCACTCCCTCCAATTCCGGTGACCAAACTCCCTCCGGCGACCAAATCAAAACTTCAAATCGAATTGACCCTTTTCTGAATCGTGAATTGTAACGATTCGGTCCAACTTCCACAAATACATTATAAAATGTATCTATGCCTCTACATAATAAAGATACATTGTAAAATTGAAATATTTAAGTTAACTATAAATTGATGATCAGATGACATCATAGCAAAATAAATACTATAGTAACATCGATATATGCATATAAATGTTAAGAATTCATAATAAAAAGCTTACAAAATAAAGCTTGTAGCCTTAATAGGTAGGAAACTAGCTTATATGGCAACGTATGTGGGTTAGTCCGAGCCTCAAAGCCGTGCCCTGGTCTATGATTTAGAGGATACAAGAAACAAAAAGATTGATTTGTGAAATTACATATCCATGGTAGATACGTCTCCATTGAATAAGGAATATGATTTCCCGTACTATATGATCTCATAGTCTTACTTTTCTATAAGAAAAAACAAGGCAAAATAGCAAAAGTGGTTTCATATTGTCGAATGAAAGTTGTGATAAACCTTGATTCACCTAAAGATTCAAATCGTTATAGCGTGAATCGGGAATCGAATTGCGAATCGAACCGTGAATCGGACGATTCACCTCCGATTCTATATCAACCTTGATTCACCTATAGATTCGTATCGTTTTTGCATGGAATCGTGAATCGAATCGTGAATCGTGCAATTCTGACAACCATGACCACAATAGCTGTAAAAATGGCGATTATCATCAGACTCGTAGGACAAAAAGAAAGGTGATAAAGCCAAAAGATTGATAACAGTTACCAGTACTCTTTAGCTCCTGTTACTATCCATTCACGAAAATGTGATCCCAGAGTCCGAAATGTGAGTGTCTCAAACCCAAGTTTAATCTTGCTTTTGGTAGGGACGCACACAAAAAAAGAAAAGCTAACCAAAAGGCTACTACATAACCCAAGTTTTCTAGACTTCCAGTACACCAGGAAGTGATCTAGGAAGAGGAGTAAAAGGAAATGACTAAACAGCGATTCAGTTTCATCACCTTCCTCGTTTTCTTCTTTGGATCCTTCTTTGTTTTCTGTATCGAACGATGTTAGCCAACACATTAGTGCTTACTTCAACTGATCCTTGGAGTCATGTAGCTCAAAAACCAATGCCAAGACTTAAGGCATGGAATATTTCCCCACTCCCCCTCGAGGGGATGTGCACCTTGTCCAGCTTGGGGCCGAGAACCACTGGATCGTTTTTGGCAATGGCCTCCTAAATTTTCGAACGACACATTTAAACCCAATTTTTCCTTCATACTTCAAAGAACATATACTCCTACAAATTACTATCTCCCTTTCAAGATGTTTCCACAAGAAGAAAACTCTACTAAGAATGTGTCTAGCTAGGCTCACTCAATAGAGCCTCCAAGTCTTTAACCCAATGTCTTACCTGCTCTAGTGCACAAATCTCCTTTAACACCAAGAGGTACAATGTGTTTTGAAGATCTTATTACCAAACATACCAAGTAAACCATACGCGTCTCTCGAATCTTTATGCGCCGTATGAAAATAACGACGACTGGTTTGAAAGAACCATCACCAGATAAAAAGTAAAGGGAGTTAAGTATCGTAATTAAACTGTGATACATAATTTGGAGGTGTTGAAGATAATTTAGATACAAGAAGTCAATAAGCAAATATGCAGTAGTCAATGAGCAAATACTTACCTGTGTGGATAGATTTTGGATCAACATATACGGGGTTCATAAGAAAGATGAACACTGCTGGCCTCGTTTTGTTTTTAGAGGTAATCAATTCGTTTGAAATTTCAAAAAATCGAAGATAACTAGTTCATTTTGATTTTCACACCGGGGGTGTTCCACTAACGGTGTTTTAGAATAAATTGGCTTTTCGCAATTTTTTAAGTGATGTATTGTGAGAAAAAATTACCTGTATCAGTTTTTGGAAAAATATATTTTTTGTTAGTGGAACACCCCCTTAATCTGAATTTAATTCGGACCGAACTAGATACAAATCGATTGACGAGATATAAATGGTCTAATCTAGTTTAGTCCGAATTAAATACAGATTAAATGTGAAAATTCAAAATGAACTGATTATCTTCGATTTCTTGAAATTTTAAATCAGAACAAATCTATTACCTCTAAAAACCAAGCGAAACCACAGGTTCAGTTTAGTTCGGTACGATTCTATTTCGAGCCCTGATGACAAATGTGCCCTTGAAGCTTGAGGGTTACAACGGAACGCTGCTACGTGCACAGACCGGTGTGCACCGACCACGTACCGGCGTCGTCCCAACCGGTCGATCCGAGCCGTTCATCCTTCTCAAAATCAAATTCCGAGTGGGATTACGCGAGAATCGAGGCAATCGGACGGCTGTATGAGCTCGATCCAAAATCACCCCATTTCATTCAAAATTTTGGATCAAAATGGGGGTGATTTTGGATCGAGCTCATACAGCCATCCAATTGCCTCAATTCCCGCGTGAGCCCACTCGGAATTTGATTTTGAGAAGGATGAACGGCTCGGATCGACCAGTTGGGACCCACAACGGCGTCGGCGACGCCATCGGTACGTGGTCGGTGCACCACGGTCGGCTCCCTTATCTTTACTGGTTACAACGACTTGCTCCACTGGTGCTAGCCCAGTTACTAGCTTACTACCACTTCGTTCCTGCACTGAGAGCATCTACTATGGATAAGGTAAATAGGAGGTCATGAGTAAGTCGAGGCAACTTGTTAAATATCTAAGCTAGTAATTGGGCATTTTTTGTGTGTAATGGATAGGGTAGTATATGTGTTAAATATAGCAAGTACTAATAAAGTGTTGGTCAACCTTCTAGCCATCCAAGCTCGGGCCCTCCCAACTAAATATTATTTAATTTTTTCGATATCTATCAATATGTAATTTCCACCAATAAAATTTATCCTAATCCAATTTTATTTGAGCCCTTCAAATTTTATTCATTCAGAAAGGGTTAATTTGCTCCACTCTACTCATTGAAATAGGCCAGTTGGAAATTACCCCAAAAAAAAAGGAGAGATAGAGAGAATATAAACCAACCATTTAACTAGCAATCGTGCTACATGTACAACTATTTTGGCTCTAACCATTTACAACCTCATTATATACATGTCGGGCCCACACATCTATCTAATATAGTATTGCATGATGGGTTTTCGTGAGGAGAAACGTGGATGCGCCAAGCGGCGTGTGTAGTGATTGGTTTGTCGTATAGGATTTTTAATGGAGTATGTGACATAATCATATTAGCACTCATAATCTTTATTCATAAATAGGTAATATAATTCAAAAAAGGGTAGCATAATTCAAGTATTTACCTTAATTGTTTCATTCCAATTGATAGGAGATTGGGAAAACCGTAAAGGAAGATTCAATTTCGAATCTCACATGCAGGTTTCGAAGATCCGTTATTAAACTAAGCAAATTACCCCTTCTTTGTTAGTAATTTTTTCCTTATTAGTAGATTTAAAATCTTCCAAACGTATTAGATTCCAAATTGAAAAGATTAGCTGCGCCATTTTGGCCAAAACCCACGTTAACCAATTCAGAAAAGGGTAGCATAATTCAAGTATTTACCTTAATTGTTCCATTCCAATTGGTAGGAGATTGGGAAAACCGTAAAGGAAGATTCAATTTCGAATCTCACATGCAAGTTTCGAAGATCTGTTATTAAACTAAGCAAATTACCCCTTCTTTGTTAATTTTTTTCCTTATTAGTAGATTTAAAATCTTCCAAACGTATTAGATTCCAAATTGAAAAGATTAGCTACACCGTTTTGGCCAAAACCCACGTTAACCAATTTGATCAACAGTCCATAATCACTTTCTACCAAATAAAGGGGTCATTATGTTTTCTATATTTATTTTTAAAGGGATTATTTTTAAGAAACATGGAGTTATATACCATAGTATTGCAGATTTTTTAATCTTAAAAATCACGAGTTTATCCTAAAAGGAATGATTACTCGGTTAATAATACTAACATATAGTACCTTCAATTTTTAGTTTTATTTCCATCTTCTAAATTCCCTCAAAAAAAAAACCGTATTTTCTCCTTATAGGAATGATTTGTTGAGTGAGTTCATATTTTATGGAAGCAACACATTTTTTTACAAACAGTCAACGACAAATCAACCAAAAAAAAAAGAAGAAGAAGAAGAAGAAGGAATGAATGTTTGTACATTAAACAACACCTCTTGAGATGGAAATTAAATTGTAAACTATTTATAATAAAATAATTGTAGGATAAATTAAGCCAATTATTGTAGGTGTAATCTTTAATTTTCCATATTTCATTAATCACGTTTATAATTTGGTTGTGATTTTGGAAACTAACAATTGCCTGAATCCATGATTTATGCATTTTCAAAATATTGTGTAATTACATTTGCTTATATTACCCTAATTACAATTTTTCATATTATTTTAATCCCTTCTTTATTCAGTTGCCTATATTATACCGTAATACATTTGCAAAAGTAGCAGCATACCCGTAATACATTTGCAAAAGTAGCAGCATACCATACTTACAATTCGAAGTATTGAATTTTCACATTCGTATATAAAAAGAAGTCCCTTCTCTAAATTTCTTCTATGATTTCTCATCATCTTTTTCTTTTTTGTTGTTGCAGGATCATATTGTAAAGTTATCTTTTCTAAATATGATGATCCTGCAACAACAAAAAAGAAAAAGATGATGAGAAATCATAGAAGAAATTTAGAGGAAGTACTTTAAAATATATCCGCATACTTACCAACACGAAAATATTTGTTGTGAGGATCTTCTTAGTGTGACAAGTTATTTTAATTTCATTAGGAATAAATATAAAGTTGGATTTACTATTGATGGAAATCGTAATTTTTAATTCAAAAGAGTCAAATGATAAAATGGTTAGCTTAAATTTTTAATTTGTAGGTCAATCGGGCAATGGTTTATTGAGCTCTCCAGCGGCGACGATGAAGGTGTCAAAAGGCAAATCCAGTTGTGATATTGTGGTGGGAGCACAATCTGATGATCTTCCATCCACCCATCTCCACGAGCGGAGTACTGGGTCTGACATCGAAGTTGAGCAATTTTTTGGTTTTGGGTTTTGTTTTTTTATTGTTTTGTATTTTTTTTTTATTGTTGAGCAGTCCAATGTATGCTTTAGTTTACGGTAATGACATATACTTTTGTTTTCTATAAAAATAAAGTGTAGCTAACATATGTCAATCCCAATGTATATTTAATAAATTCATAAATAACAATTTAGAGGGTAGGAGTAATTGATATAATTTTTATTTTTGTGCTATTTTCTTCTCTTGTTTTTAATAAATTAGTACCGGACAATGCCTTTTTAACCAAATGAATACATACACAAAAGATTTATTATATTTTCGACAACACATCGGTTAATTATTGTTATTTTACTTTATGATATTCACGACCCCGTGCATAGCATGAGTTTTATGCTAGTAATTATGAGTGTAGGACTCACGTGTATGTGAGAGGGTTGTAAATAGTTGGAGCTGAAATAATTGTAAAAAAGCATTTTTGTTTAACTAGCTCATAATACTCACATGAATTTATTACTACCAAACTTATATCTTAACTAAGTTAAAGTGATCTTTAAATGATCATTAAGTTAAAATGATCATTTAACTAGCTCTTTAAGTTAAAATGATATTTAACTAGCTCTTTAAGTTAGAATGATCTTTAAATTTCTAAATTTAGCTTTAGAAACCTTAAAAATGTACTGTAGTAATAAATCCGAGCTCACAAGGAAAGCCACGTCACAATATACTCCGGACTCCAACCCCCACATTTTAAATCCAGTTAACAAAACATGTTTCGATTCCGCGACTGTACCATCGTAAACACACAGCATTCTGTAAAAATGATAACAGTAAACATAGAAAGAGCGTCCTCGTCTTCAATTGTCCCTCTCTCTCTCTCTCTCTCTCTCTCTCACTCACTTGTCTCTCTCACCTCTCTGTTAAATTATCTACGCTTTCCTTGAACACTCACAGCTTTCGATCTACTCTCTTTCTTCCCCCTCGAACGCTCGCTTTCAATCTATTTGCTTCGGAAAATGTCAATCGGAGAGTCCAAATAATCGCCATTCATGATTTTTATATGGTGAGATTCAATTTGTGCAGGTTTTTCTATATATGTTTACTCACACGCATATCTTGTACTAATTTATACTGTAATGTACCTCTATCATGAATTGGAAATTGAGATGCTCAGATGTTAGTATCAGTGTCTTGTTGATTTTTTATTTGCTAGTTTAAGTTTGTGGATTGAAATAGGGGAGATGTTATTGATATATGTTGTGCATGCATTAGTTGCTCATAAAATCAAGTAAAAAATTGACTTTTTTGGGTTTATTTTCCTTTTTTCAGTTTCTGCATTTGAGTTGGGTGTGGTGGGTTTTCAATGGAAACACTGGTTGGAGTTGAGGGAAACGAAGAAGCTAATCTTGATGACATGCCAGCTGTTAAAACTAGCCCCTCACCAAGGGAGATTGCTGATCCTGTTGTATACGCGCTCGTTCGGGTATACTATCAATCTATGTATTCAAGCGCGTGTATCTGTTATTTACATGTCAATATAAGTGTTTATTCGCACGCGTGCTTGTGTTTACTCTAGGAAGTTTGTGCTTTTAGTACAAAAAGTTTGAATACCAGTTTTTCCACTTGTAGAATCCCTTTCAAGAATGTCATTGGACTAAATTATGTCACCATTATCCAAGTTTATAAGCTTTTGTTTGCTCGTATAGATAGATAAAATTTAGTACAAAAAGAATGTACCTAGTGCACGAAGCCCCCGCACATATAGGCAGTCGTACCCCTTCAGGCCAGTATACCCAGTGCTAGGTCTGCCCTTATACGTTGCATTGTATACAACAATAACAACAATAACAATAACATAACCCATTTAGTCCCCAATAATTGGGGGTATGGGCGGGCGATGGATAGGAGACAGACCTAACCTTTGGCAATAAATGCAAAAAGTGGCTGCTCCCAGAAGAAAATTGCTTAGTAATGTGGACTCTACAAAGGAATTATGGAAAATGATTTTGCAATTGCTTCCATGGCATAAAAAATTTTAACAGGGGTAAAACTGATAACTTTCTGAAGGGAGTCATGGACACATGACGCAATGGACTTTAATATTTGCCTTGTTAGTGTTCTTTTATCAAGTATAGTTGAAAAAGATTAAATACGAGAAAGTCCACAAATGGAGTCCTCTTTAAGAACATGTAACCAAGTTATGTCGCCCATTTTTTCACGTTTCGGATGAGTTGTTTTACATCAGACATCAGGAAACATCAGGCCCAATGGATTCATATGTTAGTTACTCTTTCTATCCTGCAAAAGAGTCGTTCGGATATGTGGACTTGACAAGGGTTTTAATGTTGCATTTGTTTGCGTGGCATTAAAGGTTGTGATGGTATGAAACTGTAACTATGTGAAGGGAGTTGGTAATAACTTATAGCTGCATGGATCAAAATACCTTTTTTTTGGGTCTTGTTATCTATTACTCCCTCCGTCCCCATTTTATAGTCCCTTGGGAGTTTGTGCCACTTTTCAATGTGCTATATCTTATAATCTTCAATGTTTTAGGTGATCTTGAAAACTTTATTAAATAGAACTAATTGAGATCTATCAAACAAGATCCATATTGCATATAAAAAGTGTTACCAATTGAAAAGTATAATCGATTGGAATGGGGGACTATAAAATGGGGACGGAGGGAGTATATCCCAAGTTTATAACTAGATACACTGTAAGGTTTGCCCTTCTGGTTTTATACTTTGTCTAAATCCAGAATTTGTAGTATTTTTTGCTTGCTCTACTTACTAGCTGGTCGGCATGCTCATTCCAATGTGCTTCAAGAATCAAGAAGAGCAATATAGTGAAGTAGTTTAATTGAACGGCTTTTGGGGATGCTTTTTGGAAACGAGTTTGGATTAAATTTTACAGCTTTGAGGAATTATTATGCTGGCTAACATTTACCCATTCATTGACTATCATTAAATGTATGTGCATTTGCAGAATGTTTCTTTTATTCTTTTCCTGGACACTGCGTTTTGTTTTTGGGATGGCTAGTATATGTGCTTGGGCGGCCTCTCCACTCATTGCCAATTGGTTTTGAGTTGGATGATCCAACATGGTATCAAAGCTAGGCTTTCGAAGGGTTTTGGACAAGACTCTCTTGGTTGATTACCTGTTGTTTGTGCCTTATGCGCACCTTGTTTCTTTGTTCGTTGTGATCTCCACGTTATGGATCATTTGTTTATCTCTCCACTTGCAGATCAGGGTTGCACGTGCGGGGCAGTGTTGGAGCTTGTTTAATATTGATTAATTATAACCCCCAAAACTACTATATGTGTCTAGGCGGCCTCTCCATTCATTGCCAATTGGTTTTGAGTTGGATACTTTAACATAATCCAGAGACCAATTCCACCATCCATTAGGTGTCCCCATTAAAGCCAGGGCAAAGTCCGTATGGACTGGTTGAACACAGGAATTTATAGTGTGCGAGTGGGAGTACATACCCAGGCCAAGGCTTCCTGAGCTCCTAGTTGCTACGTAACTACCACTTCACTAATGGCTGGGTGTTCTACTGGGTAGCTATGTGACACTTTCTAGTTGGAAGCTTGTACATCATATTCTTACTCATTTATTGAATTCAAACATGTGAAGCTTCTTATTGGAGGAGGTCTGATTTATTTAGTTGGTGGATTTTTAGAAACTTGAACGTTTTCTATTGATGGGTTTCATGTAAAAAGTGTAGCTTATAGATGGAGCCAACGGTGTCCCAAGGCATTGGACCATAGATTCTGTGTATATGGTGTGGTAATGTCATGAACAGCCATCCTGGGGGACACATCCCTTTTTCTGTCACTTTTGTGGGGCAGGGCGGACGTGTGGAAGGGAGAGAGAGAAACTGTTTTAATTGATTAGTGGGCATGTGAAGAGCCAATTAAACCAACTTGGATAATATAGGATAAGGGCTTTCTAATTAGGACTGTCTTTTGCGCTGAAGTTGTGTTTTGACTAGTTTATTCTCTAGTCAGTATTTCGTTACCTCCTGCACCTAGAGTTAGTGTGTTGAAATGCTAATTATGGGACTGTGATCGCTTATGTACTGTTTAGGTTGACGGGGACGGGCGACTAGTGCCTGCGACAGATGATGAAGTTATGCAAGTTGAGGACTTGCTCGAAGATGACAAAAGCGAGATACATACTGTTGCAGACACTGGGCTGATTGTGGGATGTGCTTCCAGTGATGGTTTTCCTTCTAGCAACAGTCAGAACAGTCAGTTCGACGGTTTAGAAGGTCAGCTTTTGTATTTTGTTCCTTTTCATACCTTATTACATTCTCGGATAATACCGATGATGGAAATGACATGATCAGATGTCTATAGTGAATGGTTGGCTTTGGCACTCTGCCTGCATTCTTGTTTTGGGTAATCATCTCAATTTTGTTTTCTGGTGTTCTAAAGGTTGTCAAACTTTTATCTAGAGTTTGAGATATTATTTTTATTCTCCTATTCAACGCTCGCATCACTTAACTCGGTAGAGCTGTCTATGTTTGTACGTGACACACACACACACAAGTGTACGGCTATCCTATGTCTTTGGTTGTAACTCTTTAATCTGTATCTGAGTAAAAAACATATTCCAGGTCAGCCTGAGAAGCCTGAAGAAGTTGTTGAAATGGCAAATGCTCAGCTTGATGCAGAAGTTGAAATGGGTAAACTAAACGCTGGGCCCGAGGTACTATTTGGCCTTCCTACTGCACGTACTTCCATTTTTTCCTTCTTGCACGGGTGTATTGGACTAAAAGAACATGTGGTCTTCTAGTTTCCATGCTTCTTTTGGTTTTAATATAAAGTTCTTGTGTATTAGTTTTTTGTTTTGCGATACATTTTAACTACTGCTTGTTTTTGTGGTGGTTTCTTTCCTTCTACAAATTTGTAATGATACCAGGGCACTGTAATGTCTTGGATCCTTTGTTTGTTGAACCTATATTTAGCATATCAGGGAGATGTTCAAAGGGTTAAGCAGGGAGACGGTTTTTGTTTCGCTTGTGAATTTGATAGTTTGTTCCCTTTTGAAGGAAAATTTCCCCATAGGGATTTTGTACTGCCTGCTATTTACAATAGGCATAACATTTTCAATGCCCTTGCAGGAAATTGTTCCTTTGCTCATAACAAAATCAGATGACGGCCATATTGATCAGCCAGGGAGTAGTGGGGAATGCTCTAACCCTTTGGCCATCGAAAATGGATCACCAGTTTCTGCTGTCTGCCCAAATTCAAAGCCTGATTTTTCAAAATTGAAGGGGGAAATATGCTTGGACGGCCTATCTGTTAGAGAACTTCATGAAACTTTTAAAGCAACGTTTGGACGGGAAACTTCTGTGAAGGATAAACAGTGGCTCAAGAGGAGGATTGTCATGGGATTAACCAACTCTTGTGATTTTTCAACTACAACTTTTGTAATTAAAGATAACAAGGTGGTAAAGAAAGGCAAAGAAGTCATTGAGAATGTGGATGGTGCCCTTTCTGGTGTCTCGATAGCTGAAGCAGTAAACGAAAATTGTGGAGGTTCCCTAACTGGCTGCAATGGCCAAGTAGAGAATCTTCAAAATGTTTCTGGCGAGAGATTGAGAAATTCTTATTCTAGTATTGAACATGATATTAGTGTTGAAGATCAGCAAACCGACCAAAGAGCGGCAAAAAGAGTTCGGAAGCCAACGAGGCGGTATATTGAAGAACTTTCCGAAGTGGAATCCAAAGAATACAGTGGGAAGTTAATCTCTTCAGTTCCAAGTTCTGACATTGGCCAATCATCTCCAATATCTCATGTTAGGCCTATTCGTGATACACAGCCAAACAGTAGACCAATTGTCACGAGGCAGGATTCTCTGGGAGGTTCAGGTGTTCAGGTTCCATATGTTTGCCGGGTTCGAAGAAGCCGTCCAAGGGAAAACTTTATGGCTCTTATGGTACAGTAGTACTATCCTAGTTGAGCAACATGCATGTGGTTTGGTTGATTTTTTATTTGCCTAATTTGTTTTGTCTCTTTAACTTGAATGCATGTGTATCTACTCAATCAAATTCTCCGGTTTATCGGGTTAAGTGACCTTGTCTTCTTGGTCTGGTCGGGAATGCACTTGTGTGCTGTTGATTTCTATTATATCTATCAGTAGAACACGGTTCCAGCCCCCTTCTTCGTGGGTGTCCAATGAGAAGAGGCCATTTCCCTTCCATTTTGTTGGTGGCATGTGTCACTAATTATAATTTTGACCAAGCAACTCTATATCAAGTTATCCGCCACCATCCTATGGGTGTAGTCACGTCTTGCATGGGGATAGTCGATTATGCTTCCATAGAGAGAAATAGAATGCAAACAGTAACAATACTAGGGTAGAGACTGGAACTCAAGACCTCCCCATACTGAGCTTACAATACCACGATAAGTCTCACACAAGTTGTCCCAAAAGCTTTGTGAAGAGTTGGGCCCACTAAGTTCTCCATCACCGTGAATATTCTCAGACTGATTGCAATTCATCTCTTGAATAAGTGGTGAAGATATAATGTATACTGAAACATATGTAGAGAAACTGGAAATGACCGAACCAAAACTTTTATTCTTTATTGCCATGTGCATTTATAGATCCATCAGTTCTCGTGTTCTCCATATATAAAGTCAGTACATGATACTGTAAACTCTTTCCATGAAGGAACGATTAATGTGCTTTGAATTGCAATTGTAGAAACTCCAACCCAGTAGCATGGGCATGGCAACCAAATTGGTTAAGAAGGCCCTTGGTGCACGCGTTGTTCGACCGGGTAATCAAACAGGGAACAAAGTCTTCAAGGCCAGATCAGTGTCTGCATGGATTCAGAAACCTGTAAGTCGAGTAATTTCATTTGGTAAAGTGTTATCAAATGCATTTGGCTGAGAAAAAGGATGAATTGGCATTATTTCCGTGAGTAATTGACAAGCCGGGTAAAGTAGGTGCAAAATTAGTTGCTAATGGAATTTTGAAGTTAGTGGATGTGGTAGTGAAAATGTGACTTGACAATGTTAGTATACTGCTATGGGAGGTTATAGTCGCTGAGATGGAAAACTAGGGCTTCTTTTGACTTTTCCCTTCATTAGTTCATTTTTCCCCTCACTTCTTAAAGGCCTGTTCCAAAAATGCTTAATGGGTATGCCTTTGGTTAAAACGTGATGCAACTACCGGGATAAGTTTTGGGGTTCCAAACTAAAATAGACTTTGAATCAACATGAGATTGATCTGAACAGTGAAACTGGGTACTGTATAAATCTGATGCTGTGCCTTTGGCTCTTTATTGCAGCTTCTATTTTCCATTATGCTTCAGGTCAAGTGTTTTAATACAGCTTATTATTGGCTTCCAGTGTTTCATGGGAGTATGGTGCTTGCTTGTGTATCATAGTTCAAAGGCTGGCTGATAGATGTTTGTTGTGCTAACCGGAAGTCTATTTCTGGCAGCTTGTTACTGAATCAGCAGGAGAAAAGCATTATGAGGAAAGAAAAGCATCTGAGTTGGAAAACGATGCAGAGCTGAAACACGTGGATTCATCTGGGGATTGTTCCGACGATTACACAGTATCTGTGCCCACAGAAAAAGGTGGAATGAGAAGAAAGCATCATCGACCTTGGAGTCTCTCTGAGGTGGTCAAATTAGTGGAGGGTGTGGCTAGGTATGGTGCTGGCAGGTGGTCTGAGATAAAACGACTTGCTTTCGCATCCTACTCATACCGAACCTCCGTGGATCTCAAGGTACAAGTGTGATATAACTTGTGCAATAGAATTATTTGTTCTTTAACTATTTGTCCTGTCAAACAATCACGTGCTCAGAATGTTGTGTGGTTAACTACAAGACTTGGTTTGGTCTCTTGCTAGGATTCGATTATGCTGAAAACAACTGTTGTTAATTTGTAGGACAAGTGGAGGAATCTTCTGAGAGCTAGTTTTGCACAGTCACCTGCAGATAAAGGGGTAAGCATTATCAGTTTGAATGACATTTTGAGTAGCTCATGTTTGAGGTTTTTCCTTATTGTGGACTTGAGTTTAGGTGTATCGTCTCTTCCATTCGGTTTTCCCTCCTCGTTTCAAATATATTTTGGGAATGTCTTCGTCAGTGGTGACTTCTTTGATATTTTGGTCAAAACATTTACTTTTCCAATATGTCTCATCAAGAGGAATTGGAAAATTAAAATTTGAAAAATTAAAATAATGAAAAAGATCATTGAGCAACAAATAAGGAAAATATATGCACTATGCGTTCTAATTGTTTTCTTAAACTATTTCTGTATTTTTTAACTGCAATTTCTCTCATCGAAACTGACCTTAAAAGCGGAATAGAATTTGACCTAGATATGAAGGTGGTTGTTTTTGTTTGGGAAGTTAAATTTTACAACCAGCCATAACAGGATCAAGTGGATAGCCGTGAAAATCCTACAGCACAAGCCCAGGGGCTACCGCCAGATCAAGGAAACAAAAGAAAGTTTACAACCAAAAGGAACAACCACAAGCCAACAAAAACCAGAATTGCAAGCAGAACCAGCACCACTCAAAACCATCAGAACCTTTAAGAAAGTTTTTGCTGTCCCAAATTTTCTGTTATCCTTTTGTTTTCATTGGAAGGATCAACATTTCTCCAAAGCACTAGCAGACTCTAAGATCTTCAACAATCCTCTTAGCTGGACCAGAAGTATCCATCCCGTTCCTTTGGAATATTCTTGTTTTCCTTTCCCTCCATATTGCTATTTCATCCCCAAGTTCATAGGATTCATGTGGCACTCAAAACAGATGTGCTTATGTGTTTCAGTACCCCCATATCATTGGACACAATCCTATCTTGTCTGATTGGCCACTTGGCAAGCCTGTTGCCGGTTGGTAGTCTACCATGAACAGACGTCCATGGAATGAAAGCCCATATGGGAATATGATGTTTGAACCATACTAAACTGTGCCAAGCATCCTCAGGACACTCTAGCCTTGTGGCCTGACATGCAGAATTTGCTGTGAATCTCCTCTACTTGTGAGAATCCATATAATCTTGACTTCGCCCTCCGAATTGGGAACTAAGGTCATGTAAAGTTCCCCTAAAGCCGATAGCTATCGATATAATTAGGGAAGTGAACCCAATGGGTGTGTGCTTTGAAAGGGAAAACAATGTAGGAGAACTTCCCAAACGACATTGTGTTACTTCCATCCTTGATGTCAATCGTTTGCTTGTATTCATTTATTTGTGAATATTTCACTGTTACTTTAGTTTTCTTATGATTATGGAAATTGCAGATGCAAAGTTCTCGGAAGCATGCTTCGGTGCCAATCCCTGCTCCGATTCTGTTACGAGTAAGAGAGCTTGCTGAAATTCAAGCACAGGTTCCGCCCAATCTCAGCTCAAGCAAGTTTCCTGCATATAGCAGTAGAAATGTACATGACACAAGAGCCGGATACTTGTAGCACTGTAAATTGTAAAACGGGAGTTACCTAACTAGAAATAAGGATTCTAGGTCTGTACTGTTTAGAATTGTTCCTCTTTGGTGGACTACTATACTATTGAAGTGTGGTGGAGATGTATGTGAAAGCTTGTATATTTCTCTCTTGAGAATTCCTATTCGGTTTCGGCCTTACTATCTTTGCAGTAGTTCTTTAATGGAACATGAAATTAGTCTGCCTGCGAGGTTGGTACATTTTGGGGCCAATTTTGATGAATAGAATCGCTTGTTATTCTGAACTCGTTGATAACCTCATTTATGAAATTCCATCCTTGCCTGATTAAGGTAAATTTATCTTTTGGAAATAGGCTCATAACGCCCCAAAAATGCACCAACCACATGGCTCCTATAATACCGGTCAAGAGGTCTCGTATTTCGTAAGCGTTACCCATGAACAAAGGAAGATCTCAATTCAAGCCTATCAAGATCCTTGTGGTATGAAAATATGATTTCATTGCAGAAAAAGACAGTTTTTTTTTTGTTTTTTGAAGGGAGGACTCATTAAGCCCAAGGTCTGCAGCTAGCAGATTACAAAGGAAAGGGGAGGAGGACATGCAATCCAATTAGGACGTTTGTTAATAGACCTATTACACCAAGAAACTAGAGTAACAACATCTTCCAAGAAACCTTTATACAGACAAGATTAACCTGAACTCTGAATTTCTTTGTGTCGACCTCCTTCTTCCCCATTAATCAACCCGAACCGACCAGTTTCTGAGCGCCCGATTCTATGTATATTGATTGAAGGGAGCATCCATGCCTTCGCCATCGAGCATGCTACACGGATTGCCTAGCAGCAGCTAAGGCAGAAAAAACACGAATTTTCCCATAATTTGTAGTAGAAATCTCAGCTCCGTTAGAGTCTCGCACCCGGCACCACAATCTCGAAAGCTGCTTTCCTTGTGCTATGATCACAGGCAGTTTCACAGTTAAATTTCTAACCACACTCTGGGGACGTTGCCATCTTTGGACATTACGATGTTGCCATCTCGGGACCTTACGACCCTCCTTTGCATGGCAAGTTGGGTGGCAGTTCCAAAGCAGATACAGAAGATGGGATCACAGATTTAGAAGGAATCTTATAGAGCTCCCATACCTTAGGTACTCCAATAAAACTCTCCTACTTCTAAAACTCAGAATTTCCATTATGTTATTTTTGGCATTTTCACTAGTTTTCACACATTCCAACTTACGTATTCTCCTCATATGTATCATAAAAGTAGTACTCCTACTTTTTAACGAAACTACACCCACTTTTAACTACAATGAGAAGACGGTATTTTTATTTCTATTGGAAACTCGGACCCCTGTTGTTTGGTTTTTAGTTTTGGAATTTTATCTTCCGAAGTGTTTACTCTTTCGGCGTCAGTGTTTTTTCGTCTTTAATGATTTTTTTTTATCAAATTATTTATTTATTTTTTTACTTTTCGGATGTATATTGCACATCTCTATTTAAAATTTACAAAAAAAAAAAAAATTGAAATATTAAAAAAATTAACTAAAAACGAAAAGGTATGCAAAATTGTTATCTCAACTTATCTCAAAATTACCAACCAAACCCAAAAAAATTTGGAGCAATGCCCAAAGCCCTCCGGCCCCTACCTGCGAGTTTTGCCACTGCCTCCAAACTTTTCCATATGAATTCTGGTGTAGTTCCCAAACTTCTAGTATACCCATTAAAACCCCAACAGGTATATCTATAAATATATATATACTCGTATATCCAATTAGTTTAACCCTAACCATACCCGAACTCGTCATCGAACAGTAGTGAGATTCTGGACTCATCGCCACTTCACACACAAAATCTTCGTCCCATCTCATTTCTCAATCGCCCAATCTACCGGCCTCTGAAGTCTAAATCCTCTCTCTCGTCAAGCTTGTTACAGGTACGAATTCTCATTTCTCATTCACATACTTCCACTATTCTTATTATTCTATTCATCCGATTTACTTTCCTTTGTTTATCTTAATCTGCTTCACCTTGCACGATTTTTATTACAAGCTTTCGATCAATTTAGCTCGGACTAATATTCTAAAACCGGTAATCACCATTTGTTGAAAATTTTAGTCGACAAGTAACCGATTCGATTGGCGATAGAATTAGGCCTACCTTAATTCATGAGGGCCATTTTTTGGATTTTAACTTTAAACTACTTATTAGAATTGCATTCTAAAAAGCAAATTGTTATGCTCGTGTTTTTCTGCGCTTACTTCTTCTTCTCCTCGTGTTTGTGAGAAATTTCTCTGAGAGCTGTGTCCTTATGCTGCTATCTTTTAAAGTATATTACTGATATTACTTCAACTGTAATATTGCTTTTATCTAATTATAGAGTTCCTTACAAGTTGTCAAAAGGTTGGGCCTAGGACAGCAAACATACTGAGCTGTAAGCGAGCGGCTCGAGGCTTGGCTCTTTATGGGTTCGTCTCGTTAGTATAGGATTCGAGCTCCAGCTCAAGCTTTTTAAGCTCGTTTAGTAAACTAGCCAAGCTCCAGTTAGTTGAAACTCAGCTCGATTTATAAAAGCTCGGCTCATCTCGTGTGGTAAACGAACTAAGCTCGAACGCCTCAAAAATAAATGAGCTGAGCTCGACTAGTTTTGAACAAGCTGAGCTCAAACACGTCAAAGCTCGGGTTGGCTCATTTGTAGCCCTAGGTGTTCCGTTGGGGGAACTGGGATTGCATATCCATGTTGCTACTATTGGATTCTAACACTTTGGTTTGCTATTTTTTACAACCTTTTCTGATGCCGGAAACCAGTCGATGTTGTTTTGAACTCTCTACTTTTCATTTTTGTTTCCTTTTTATTCTTTTGGAATTATCTTTTTAGCTGAATGGTACCAGTTGCTTTTACTCTTCAGTGGATGGCAGCAACTTTTCCATCTCTCTCTATTATTCAACCTTAGTTTGATTTTAGCTTCTTCCTTCAACCGTCTTAAATGCTGTGGTGGTTTTGCTTATTTTTGTTGAGGCATATCTATTTATCCATCAACCAATGCTAGGAACACAAAATTAAAAAACAACTGTGTCCAAAGCCGTTCGATGCGCGTGGGCCCACTTACCCCGAACGGTTCCAAATCATAGTTGTGTTCCGAGACTTTTTGTTGTCCACGTAGCCAATATGTTATTTAATTACCTACTGAGTTGGTCATACCATTACAACAATTTGAATTTGTTGAACATCTCTCTCTCTCTCTCATTGACAGCTAAATTGTACCAAAGATGGGGATCATAGAAAAGATTAAAGAAATTGAAGCCGAGATGGCACGAACTCAGAAGAATAAAGCTACAGGTTTGTCCTGATTTTGAATGTAGACCTTTTCATTAGTCACCTTCCTTGTGCATAATGG
The DNA here is from genome assembly GCA_963854785.1 of Vaccinium vitis-idaea. Lineage (NCBI taxonomy): Eukaryota > Viridiplantae > Streptophyta > Magnoliopsida > Ericales > Ericaceae > Vaccinium > Vaccinium vitis-idaea. Next base: position 655,891 of record OY978221.1, read on the forward strand.
TAGAGGTGTTAATTCTTAGCTACCCTAACTGGAGTGTTAGTTCTTCTTCCTCTCTTCCAAAACTTTGAAAAGCGACTAAATGCTTAATATGAATTTCTGTCCCAATAGTATTATAGTCATTCAAGGCAAGTTCTATACTCGATATGATCGATGTTTAATGCATTTCATTTCTTGCCTTCTTTCGTTCTCAGAATGTTATATCAAGAATTCATTTTGTTTCATTTATGCAGAATATCATCTGGGCCAGCTCAAGGCAAAGATAGCAAAACTAAGGACGCAGTTATTGGAGCCTCCAAAAGTATGGAAATTGTTTTGAATTGTTGAGCTGCACATTCATCTAGACCACTTTGTCACAAACTGATAGATTCTCCTCGTCAATGGGAACAAAAAAAAGTGGGAGAAGAAAGGAAAACACGAAAGAAGACAAAAGACGCTTTTTATTCACGATTATATCTTTCTTATGCATTCGCATTGGTTATCTCTGTGAATTACTGTTATCCATGAGGGCATACGTCTATTGATCATGTTATTCTTCAAATTGACCCAGGGAACTAGTGGAGCTGGAGAGGGTTTTGAAGTTACAAAATATGGACATGGACGCGTTGCACTAATAGGATTTCCAAGGTCTGTCATACCTGTTACTTGTATAAGTGTTCTCATCTTCAGGGGGAAAAAACCGTGACCAAACTTCTAATTGAAAAAAAAAAAAATGTAATCACCTAGTGTCCTGCTGCATGGAAATTAGCCAGAAGGCAGTTTGTCCTTTAATTGAAGTTCCCTAGTTTTTGGTCCCCTATTTTCCTGAGTCGACAGTTTCCATCATAGCTCCCTGAACCTATGCAGTGCTATTTATCAGTACTTTACAAGCTTGGCCATTATAACTCTTATGTAATTCTTTACTGCAATTGCCTTGGCTTAAGTAAACCTGATTTCATCCGAAGGTAGCAATAGTGCTGTTGTAATTTGGCTCAATTGTGGCATTAAACTTATCTGCAGTGTGGGGAAGTCTACTCTTCTGACACTCTTGACTGGAACACATTCGGAAGCTGCATCATATGAATTCACGACTCTTACCTGCATCCCTGGGATTATTCACTATAACGGTACAAAAATTCAATTGCTTGATCTTCCTGGAATCATCGAAGGTGCTTCTGAAGGCAAGGGACGCGGTAGGCAGGTAAAAACTTCATTTGTGTGTTTTCTTTTTTGATATCATGTTTTGCTTTGCGGTTAATAGTGCTTAGATTATGTCATTATGGAACAGGTCTAATCATTTCTTTGTACACTCGGTTGGGCAATAAATATGCTCTTAAAATTTAGTTTTTGTTTGTTTTTATTTTCATCATTGTGTTGCCTCTTGAGGATAGATATCTGTGTCTAGTGGTAATTATGCAAAACCTGACAATTTCATTTATTTAATTCTCAGGTTATTGCTGTTTCAAAGTCATCAGACATTGTTTTGATGGTTCTTGATGCCTCAAAAGTAAGTGTGTAGTTTTTTGGCTACTACTGCTCGTACAATTAAGTTGATAAGTTTGGTATTGGATGTCTTAATTAGGTGGATTGAGCTTGCGTTGGATCTCTATTTGACAGCATTATTCCATACAAAAGATAACCAGAAAGGAAAATATCATCCTTCTATTTTTCAACATTTGACTACAAATGCCTGATGACCCTAATTGTATCACCTTTTGATAATGTGTTTGGTCTTCATTGATGATTTTACCATATTACAAGATGCCATATGGTGTTTTGTGATGTTGGCAACAACGAATGGTGGCTTTTTTTAATTATTACTTCCATCATAGCTTCTGTTGTCCAATGTATCTGCCTTTAGACTTTGATCCCTAGCAGTATGTCCCTTTGGAACCTTTGTCAGTGACTGGCATGTCATAGACATGGGAAGAGTTGGATGCTGTTAAGTCTTCTGACTCTTCTCTGTGTTGGAAATTATGTCATGTCTTGATTTCCATGTTGCGACTTGGCTTGCTTTGGCTAATAAACCAAAAATGTTTTTTTTTTGTCCTTACTAAAAAAAATAGTATTGCATCGATTTTTTGTGGTTTATTGGTTTGTCTCGATGAGAGGAATCTAAAACAGTATAAAATTATGAACAAATTTTTTAAAAGTTCACTGAAGACAAAATTAATCCAATTTTTTGTGGTTTATTGGATTATTTTTGTTTTTATTTACAAAATTTTAAATTTGGTTCGTAATTTTATACTTTTTTAGATTCCTCTCATTGAGACAAACCAACAAACTACAAAAAATCTACGGAAAACTAACAAATGAATTTTATTTTAATAAGGACAAAAAATAAAGGTTTATTAGCCAAAGCATTGAAAGCGTTTTCATGACATTCTTCTGATTTTCGGGGTTGAAAATCAGTGTTCTGTTGTTGCTAGTTGGCCTATCACCTCCATCACTTATTCAGGTCATTTTTTTGTGACATTGATATGATTGGTCATGAATTTATGGGAAATATTCATATTGTGTGATTATTAAGTTTTATTAGTTGTCTTTACTCTTGACCTCTGGGCTTCGGTCAGTTTGTACTAAGTAGATTTTGGACTAAGTAGATTTTGGACTTCTCTTTTGGTTGTCTTGTTTTTGTGTGTTTCATCTTCTTGATTTCTTGTCTGCTTGCTTGTATTAAATTCTACAGAGTGAGGGACATCGGCAGATATTGACAAAGGAGCTGGAAGCCGTGGGCTTGCGTCTGAACAAGACACCACCTCAAGTAATGGTTCATGCCAAATGTTAAAATTGCATATTGAATTTCATCTAAAATCATTGATTTAAAATTCCAATTATTCACGTCACTGCAATTATTGGATATCCCAGCAAACCAAAACAATTTCTTTCATGAAACATATTACTCTTGTATTCTACTAGAAATACCTATTTCATCCTCTCTTTTTCCCCTTATTTTTGTATGGTTTATTTTCAAGCATTGTGAATGTCTTCCAATTCTCATGCTCCGATATTAAAATGCTTTGTTTAGGAAATTATGATGCGTTCTCCTTTTGCCTAAATGTGCATTGGGTTTAAATTTGCTTCAGAAGTCTTTCTGTAATTGTTTCCCTAAAATGCTAATACTACAGCAATTCCTGGACGTCTATGGTTACATGTCCCCATACATTAGTTTGATGTTGATGTTCTTTAAATGTAATGCCTTCACCAAGTGGATGTTAATTATCGTTTCTAGTAAGGAATTTCGAAACTTTTCTTTGTGACAGACTACTTTTTTCCCATTATGCAGATATATTTTAAAAGGAAGAAAACTGGAGGAATCTCTTTCAACAGCACAGGCCCATTAACGCATGTTGATGAGAAGCTTTGTTACCAAATTCTACATGAGTACAAGATTCATAATGCAGAGGTAATCTGTGAAAACTTTTCTGCCTTTACTTTTGCCTGATAGAAACACCAGGGAACATCCATGGAGATTGCTAATTCTTCAACCATTTTCCCATTGTGTAATTCATGAATTTTCACTTATCTCATGTTGCAAATTTGTTTTTCGATTTTCTCTTCCTTTCACCTTTATTTGTGTAATTTCTGCTTAATATTGATTCAAGTTTCTTAGTTTATTTCATTTTTTTTTATGTGATTTTATTTTTATTTGTTCCTTTCCTTATTGACTCTTGATGTAGTCTTTACATATGCTGATAATGTCTACCTTATGATTTAGTCATAATTGAAATTTGAAGAAGTTGGAATTTGCCTCTGTTGTGTCCCCTTGCTCTCTCATTGCAGCACTCTCTCCCTCGTTTTCTTTTATTCTTTGTTTCTTCTTCCTCTGTGGTTCCATGGCACCTCCCCTAGCCAGATTTAATTCCTACATGTACCGTCATAATAGGTGCCAGTGGGGCTGGTTTACCTAGTCTTTTACGTTTATTGCCACTTCTTCATGTACTCCTACGCATCTAGGTACTAAGATTTGTTCGTTATTGTTTAGGAAGTCCATTTCTCACAAGTCCTCTGATTTGATGCGTCGACATGAATGTGGTGATGAATAATATTAAATCACCGAAAACAAGTTAGCATGCGGAATGCTTACACAGAGGATTTTCTGGCCTTAGTACAATGTCTTCTGCTTTATGTATGCTCAATTATAATGCTTTAAGCTGAACCTTGTACATAATATTGACAAATAGGATGCAAATATGCAATAGACCAACTACTGATTAAGAAATGTAGCTCCTCAAAGTCTTAATCTGTCAGAACTACTGGTGGTAGATAACATGGTATGCACTCAACTTAGCGTGTATGAGTTGTGGACATGTCTACTGGTGATACATAGCATGAGAGTCTGAAACTGAAGAGAACATATTCCAACTTAACTTGGAGTTACTTAAGATGCTTTTGTTGCATGGGTATTTAATAGCGAGAACACACTTCTGCTTAATGCTGTATGATGCATATAATTGATGTTAGTATACCCAAAAGAGAATCCTTTTTGGCTGCTGATTTTTATTTTTATTTTTTTTCGTTTTGTAGCTATTGTTTCGTGAGGATGCCACTGTTGATGATCTCATAGATGTAATTGAGGGGAACCGCAAGTACATGAAGTGTATATACGTCTACAACAAGATAGATGTTATTGGTATTGATGACTTGGACAAATTAGCTCGACAACCAAATTCTGTTGTCATTAGCTGCAATCTGAAGGTAGGTTCTACTCTTTTACCTTCCCTTTTGATTGGTTGGGAGCTAATAAAGTAAATATCTTTTGAGTATGAAACTGGGAAATCACTTAATCTCTATCTACAGAACAGATCCATCTAATTTGGTTCGGACTCTGAACCATTGAAGCCTTTGTTAACCTTGCCAAATCTTTTACCTGGTATACATTTTGGAGACCCAATTGCAACTCAGTACCGGATTTGGCTGTAAGGGAAAGTACATGTGGCAGACCTACAGATGTTTTAAGTCTGTCGGTCTGCATATTTGGCCTGTGTAGCTAAAAGTTGATGTGTTCGGTCATTCTGAGTAACACACTATTTTTCAACAGGAAATGTAAATGTATTTCCTAGTTGATTTTTTGGTTGGATAACAAAGGTTGTGTATGGTCTATGGGATTAAAGCAGGTTTTATATAGGCTTTAATTCAAACAAACTGCAGTCTGCATGAGATTAAACTTTTAAACTTTATCGTGTCTGTAAACAGCTAAATCTAGACAGACTGCTTGCAAAGATGTGGGAGGCGATGGGGCTTGTCAGAGTTTACACGAAGCCGCAGGGACAACAACCTGATTTCTCAGATCCTGTGGTTCTCTCGGCAGTAAGCTGAAAATTTCCTTCTTCTATTTTTCATAGAGTTATTTATGCCTTGAATTCCCTATCCTATAATAATTTTTTCTTTCTTTGCTATGTAATATTAGGATAGAGGTGGCTGCTCAGTCGAAGACTTCTGTAACCACATACACCGGAGCCTTGTGAAGGAAGTCAAATACGTACTAGTGTGGGGCACGAGTGCAAGGCACTACCCTCAGCACTGTGGCCTTAGTCATGTTCTTCAGGATGAGGATGTAGTTCAGATTGTCAAAAAGAAGGTAGGATGCCAGTTCTATTTTGAGAATGACTTCGTAGGTCCTGCATGAAATACTATTTTCCACTCAAAGTTTTGAGCATGTTTTACTTTAGGACATTGACCCACTAGGTTTCCCTCAAAATCATCTTCTACTTTTCTTGGACTCGCACCTGTATGTTTGGGGATGCATGGAACCGTTTGAGAGTTTGGGAAATCTTTTACTGTTTGTTTCCTTGCAAATGATGTCCATTTTCTGAGAGACATTAAGACCCTGAAGCTAAACATCTATTTTCTTTCCATTTTTTCAGGAGAAGGAAGCTGAAGGGAGAGGTAGATTCAAATCGCATTCAAATGACCCTGCTCGAATATCTGACAGAGTAAAGAAAGCTCCCCTGAAGAACTAGATTTTTAACTGAGATCCTATAGCTCAGAATTTGTTGTTTCATGTATTCCTCCTTGAGGTACTTCAATGATGGTGTATTAGCCTTTTGGGAAATTGACTCCCTGTTTTTGTCCTTGGCCTCAGCCCTTGCCCTTATTCTGTCTGCTCTAAGTCTTGATGTTGCTGCTTAAACAGGGTTCTGTGTTTGCACTTAACTCTGTTTCTTTCTCATCAATGAACTTCTTATATTTGAGCCCCCCACCCAAAGAAATGAGAAAAAGATTCTGATGGTTTTAAATCCTTAAGACATGGAAGTAAAAGCTCCTCTTGTTTATATTATTCTTACTTATTTGCATATTAGTTATCTGAGTCATTTCTTGAGATAAGTTCAATTTTGTCTGGCAATTTAGTTCTTGGGTCTCTCTTTTCTTTGGGTCCTTATCTTTAACATCACAAAGAAACATCACAAAGACGCAAACAAGTTCATTGCTTTAACCCACGCGAAAAGAAAAAAAAATGTGGAGAGAGAGAACACAACTTGATGCATTAATGGAAAGAAAAGGTGGTTCACATTTCACAAAAAAAAAAAGAAAAACTTCTGTAGCGCTAGGCTTAAATCCCCTTACAAGAGAGGGCCCAAAATAGCAATACTCTTTAGAAGTTTGTTGTCCAATTGAGATGACCCAATTGAGGTTGTTGATAAGCACCCACTTGGGCCCCAGGTGCAGCCGCAGCCACTCCAACATTCCCTCCCATGGCGGGTCCCAAATGGTGATGAGGATTAGCCATGGCCGCCGGCTGAGGAGGGTGGTATAAACCTCCCGGGAACTGCATGTGAGAAGATTGAGCTGCAGCAGCTGCTGCTGCATTGAAGGAAGCATGACCGGTGTGGGAGGGCATGTAAGCACCGTGAGGCGTTTGTGGTGGCATGTTGTAGTATGAGGCGGATTGCATATTCGGAAGCTCCCTTGGATTCTGAATCCAAATCTCCGATGTCTCAGCCTGCCATTTGAAATATAAAATGTCTTGAGTTTAGTGAATATCCAGTCAGAAAACATGCGACAAAAAAACAGGGAACTTGTGCTAGTTTCTATACACTGGAGCAAGGAGGGAGGCTTCTCTTGCATATTCGCCATCTATTTCTAATATACAAAAAAAAAAATCCCGAATCAACCAAGAAACTGGAGTGATACGGTGTCACATAACCTATAACTTTCATTTTCAGAACCATTGCGCATAACACCATCACATGCAGTGGAGGGCAACCAGGATTGAACCCCAATAACTTTGGACGGTTGCTTACACTGTAATAGTCCATTTGAGGTAGTACGCAAGAAAAGAACAAGAAATGATTGTGCCTAAGTACTTCCATGTATGGGGACGTAAGAACGTGAAGCAGGGATATAGTAGCGACGTTTCTTTTCCCTTCAATTCTGATGGGCAATCTCGGTATGTCCAAGAATACACAACCAATCAAATCTGTTTCACCAATTCAACCATCTTTGCAGAGAACAAGACTGGTTAAATAAGAGTTTCTTTACCCCCATTTCCTACAATCTCTCATAATTTGTAACCCAAACATGAGAGTCATCTTTCTGTAAGTGCCTCTCTCATTGTTCAACAATCAAAATTAGAGCCAAGAAAATGTTCAGAACTGAAAAGACAATGAATAAGACTTTGAAGGACGTATGTGTACCTGTGGATTAGGAACATAGAGGTTGCCATCTTTGTACTTGAGCCTAGATGAATCCTCAAGCCCTGCTGCACTGCCAACAACACCTGGAGCATTGATAGTATACCCAGCTGGACTTGCAAAGTTTCCAAACCCAGTGGGACTGCCAGCAGGAACAGGCTTATATTGCTGGATTCCATACTTGAGGTTATTCGCAGCAAGATGAGAGCTACTTCCGGGCATCAACAAGTAACTGCTTCCATTTGATGGATGAGGATATGTAGGGTTACTAGAATACCCTGGCATCGGCATTGGTGGAACATATACGGGTGAAAGGTACTGGCGGTATGGCATGAGATTGGCAAAATGGGAAAGATGAACTTGTGGATACAATTGTGCCATTTGTTGTAGCTGCTGCTGCTGCTGCTGCTGCTGCTGGTGTTGGTGTTGCTGCTGCTGTTGCTGCTGCTGCTGTTGTACCATGGCCATGGTGGATGAAGGCATGTTGTTGGCTGTATATGAGCTCAAGATCTGCGACCAGAAGGCATCATTAAATGAACAGCTAACACATTCTGCACAACATTACAGCATTTACACTAGTCTGAGCCACCTTTTCTCAAGCCAAAGTTCTTTTTTGGCTTGCTACAGTACCATTGTCGTAAATGTTCACAAAGTTGTTCCAGTGGTGCCAAAGATTTCTTGACCTTAACCCATCATGAGTCTATGACCATTAGAACACTTAGATCATTTCATTAAGATTTCAACCATAAACATAGCAACACAGGTGCTGATGAGGCAGTAAATGGCTTTACCATTTCTTGTGCCAAAGTTGGCTTAAGAAATGTGGAAAGGCCACTTTTTGGTGTGCCAATTGGCCAGTCATTGGAGGTCATTTTTTGAGACCTCTTGCCAAACAACTCTGGAAAGAGAAATGCACTGTCCTTGTAGATGCTCTTAGAACAACAAATGAGGATGTCCATATAAGTAAATACTCCTCTGTTTAGCAATCCCGTAAAAAACTTGATGAGCAGCTAATGACATGGTGTGCAATATCACAGTGACAAATAAGGATGCTTCATAGAAAAAAGAAGATGCATGCATGTCTTGACTAATCAGAAAATTGCATAGTATTCAGTTTTTACCTCCTGTGAAAATGGTAGACCCTGACCCCTGATAGTCTCATCCATTGTTGGTCTGATGTACCGGATATCATAATCAGTATTGGGATCGTACCCCTGCTTCCAAACAAGCATAAATCAGGATATCGAATCAGAAGTGAAAGAACAGATACTCCAGAGTTGAACTTACTTCCATTTGGGAGAAACGAGGTTCTACTAAATATCAAAAGTCAAACCAAACAACAGCTCCGCAGACATATTCATAAGTACAATTCAGCAACTGCTAATACCTGACTCACCGAAAAATTTTGTAATTCCGGAGTATCTATCTGCTGTTGCGACTCTGAAGGAGGGTACGAAGTGCTGTTGCTACGAACCAACCCAATTTCAGCATAACTGTCCATATTCTGGGGACTTGAGGATTCATTCGTGACAAGAAACTGATGTTCAGGTACAGCACCTGATGCTGGAGAATTGGAACCTGAATTCAGAACTTGATCATCAGGTAAATCTACATGCTTGCTCGCAGAAGCTTCATCACTGGATGACTCGGGGGCTGAGGCTGACAAACTGCAAAACACATTATCATTTAGGACGGAAACTTGATGTTCCACTTGGATCCTCCTCACTATATAAAACTTGCAGCCAGTTTTGGATTTCCACTATTGAAAATTATTTACGTGATGGGTAAATCTGGAACAAAAAACTAGTTCACGTAAAACCATATATATTTTGAATAACTCTTTCCTTCTGTGTGTTTAGTCATTGTGCCAAACAATGTTCCTACAGCCTACACTGTGATCTGTAGGCTATAGCCAACACAATAGTCATAATGACTATATGAACAACTGATAGGCAATGCAAATAATCTGTAATACCAAATTCATCACAAGGTACCAATCCGAAAATTATGGAGTTGTAGTAATTGCTGAGTCCTAAAGTTCCACCACAATAAATCGATAATGGAATAAACATACCTTGTGGAAGGTTCTGCTGAAGAAAATTCTGCATTTCCAACTGCATGGGACTCGGATACAAAGTTCTGGAAGGAGTCAAAATCTGTTCCAAAGCTGCCAAAGGTGAGTCCAAAGCGGTCAGACTCAGTCACTCGAATATGCTCTGCAATGATCACATTCTGATTCTCGAAACTGTTTTCTTGTGACAGTTTTTCTTGCACCTGAGCTGCATCTATGTCCAAGCCCTTGGAATTATCAGGAGCATTTGAAACAGATTTTGCTTTTGCAGGTGTTCCAATAACTCCAGGACCATTGAGGCTTGAAGTTTTACTCGACTTTGGTTTCCACTCCTTATTAGACTGGGGGGCTGCATAAAAAATGTTCACTCTAAGTTCGACTCAAGATTAGAAGCCTAGAAGAATTATGTTGCATCTTAATATTTTTAGCACAATCAGTTCCAGCATTGTTCAAAGCAGCAGCAACAGTTGGCTACTATCGCAACTTGCGAATGGTTGAAGCATGAATAAGACGGGAAAAATAATTGGTTATTGCGCATTTTTCTAGTCCAGATAGCCATCCCACTCCAATCACATGAAACATGTAAACAGAGTAGTAGTTGTCATGTTAGTTAATGCGACATATATCCATTTTAAAGTAGTGGGACCCATTCTAGCTTAACTATTTCCTTTTTGATTGGTTGAAATCTGCCAAAATATATCGGTGGCCAGTGGGAAGTGGGAACTATGAACAAATGTCAAAGGAGATAACAATTCCCACGACAAACTTCCAAAATAGAAAAACTTTCAAAGGTATTTAAAACTTGTTCACAAATCTTTCAGACTGAAAGTGCAACCCTTCAGAGAGTATTGTTTGAAAGAATCAGCCTATAATGACATTTCAAGTTCGACGAGTCTACCTTTCTGATGAGCCACAACTTGTTGATGCGGTCTGCTGTTATACTGATTGGTCAAGAAAGTTCTCCCGGGCCCAATAGATTCAGAAAGAGCAGTTTGACTTGAATGATCACTTCTAGAAGTAGCAGTAAAAGGTCGAGACAGATCTTTTGAAGAAGTACCACCATCCTTTCCCGCATGTGAAGTGGAGAGAGAAGTGCTGTGTGCAGATGATGCTTTCCCTGAACTTTCAGTATGCTGACGCCGAACACCTACTGCCCCAAATCCACGCCTAATGGCACCACCAGTAGCAGCTGATCTAGAGTCGGGAGATGGGACGTGGACAGGATCTGATGAAGATGACACCCCCACCACAGAGTGATTTGATGCCAGCACATCACTTGGCTTAGATGCTTCCACCTGTGAAGCAGTAGTTGGGACTACTGCCCGTTTTTCCCCCCTCACTTCTTTCCCAATGATTCCACTTGAATTAGTAGATTGCTTAGGGTTTGGAACAGCTGGCAAAACAGAACCTTGAGATGAATGGCGCCCACCAGATGACTTTTGATTGTTAGAGGTCCCAGGTGAACTGCTGACAAGCCATGAGTCAAAATGTTTTGTTAACATTGCAGAAGTTGCAAAGGCGGAGACTGGCTTTAAGAAATCTTTTTGATGCTAAGAATAAGGAATGCAGTATACGCCAAAGAGGTAAATAAATGAATAAAAACAGAAATCTGAGAAGTAATCGACAAACAATTCAGTAGTCTTGTTCAATGAAAAATTAACTAACAAACGACAGAGCAAATGACAAGAACCAAGAGCGCCACATCCTCAATTAAAGACCACAAAAACTACAAAAGGGAACTTGCAATATTTCTTGAAACAAACTAAATGGCTTCGTGTTGATTAAAGGCCACTTTGGTTTCAATAGAACAATTAACTTCTGTAACCGTGTATAAATGTGCAACTGTGGAGAGAACAGAACATCTTACATGCAAGGGAAGTAAAGGAAAAATAAAGTAATCGAAGGGACTTCTCTGCAAATAAGAAACTGCAAACTGGACATGGAATAACCAAAAGTTGAGCCTCAGAAACTGTTATTCCCACAGGGGGAAAATATGCAGTTCACATGAAAGAATATTTAGGAAGATGAAAAAATATTGCATACACCAAATTTCATATTCTTTAACGAGTATCTAACTCTTTAAATGGTTCATACTCAAATGAAACCCAAGAAACTGTAAAGCTCTTAGGTAAGTATTCGTCAAGGTCTGATTAAATGGGTCCAAATCTAAATTTCAATAAACTTGAAGGATAGCAAAAATTGACAAACAGGGAAGAAGAAACAAAAACAATAACAAAACCCTATAACGGGCACAGAGACATACCCCTTCTCAGAAACATGCGAGCTGCCTTGCTGACTGTTGGATGTTGAACATTGCGAGGTAGGAGGCTTCATCTCTCTGCTGACATTATGATTAACCCTATTGTCTTTCACAATGCGAAACTCCCGGCTTCCGCCTGTAGTAAGTGGAATTTCACACAATTAAGAAATCTCGTGACAGAGAATTGAAACAGAATAGATAACTGCCATAAACAGCAATGAAAAGAACAACATGAAACAAAGCACCCAATATCTGGAAACTAAAGAGCTGGTCCATTTCATAGCTATGTAATGAGGATATTAAAAGGCAAGCTGATCGTGATTGGGGATATTGGCAATGGATGATCAACAGAATAGGAAATCTCTAGCATAATAAGAATGCTATTAACTACTATCGCGAACTACAGAGTTTATCAAATTTTTAGTAGTCAACACTTCTCCATATTCCACCACTGCAAATGTTTTTGGTTCCCCTCGGAGAAGGAAGGAAAAAGCAAATAGAAAACCTGATACCCAAAAACCTGATGATAACAGGTTGGACAAATGAAAGGTGCGCTGATGTTTCTTATAGTAAAACGGCACATTCCACCAGTACAAAAACCTGACACCAACGGCCTGGAGAAAGCTAGGTAAAAGGCAGAATGAAAAGCTTCTAAGTAGGTTTTCGTTCTACCGTCAAATCAACAGAATGAGCAACCTAAACCAATGGAAAGGAATAACAATGGCAAAAACAACCCATAAGATCTGACAAGTAAAATAAACACGGAGATAAAAAAAATAGAAATTCCACCTGATTGTGCATTACTGAAAGCAGCATTACGATTATATCCTCCTCTTTGACCACCACGATCAGATGGGTAGGATTTCATTCCTTGACCTTCATGCTCACCATATTTCCTTGCCTCTGCCAAACCCTTATACCCTGTATTCTGAGACAATATGCAAATCTGTTTGTAAACCAAAAGTTAAATGAAGACATAAATTTCTCTAAAATACAACTCTCATAAAACTTACTCCCTCCGTCCCAATTTATTGACCCCTTTTGGGAATTTCAACTTTTTAAGGGAACATAATCATTACACTTGTCATAGCTTCATTTTCTCCTTTTATCCTTGAAAACATCATCATTGCCTTTTCTATTACTAGTAATTAATTACAAGAGTCCATTTTTACCCATTACTTTTGAACAGAGACAATATATTTTGGACAACAAAAAGTGTCAAATGGGACCAAAAATTGGGGATCGAGGGAGAGAACAACACTTTAAAATGAAAAGTAGAAAATGCAAAGACCAATGGCAGTTCTTCAGTACTCTGCACATGCAATCAGCAAAAAGTACCACAATATTCACACCAGTACCTCTTTCTTCCTGTCTTTTTTTCTCCTCACCTCATGAAATGGATCTGGGTAAAAACAAGCAAGAATATGCACTTGAGTGTTTTGTAAACATATCTATACAAAAATACAAAACACAAAAGCAGCACATGTACGAGAAAACAAAAAAGCAAGAATGAATCCAAGAAACAAAACCTAATCATAGTGAAGAGACTTCCCGCAAGGAGAGAAACCTATTAGGCTATTAGAATAATGGCAAAATAAAAACAAAAGGACGATGCATGACTGTGTTTCCAACTTCCCAAGCATTAGATGGGGGTCCATGGATAACCTAACTATAAGACAAATATCCATATCATGTCTGTTTCCACGGATTCTGGAATCCCACAAACTCTCTCCTTTTTAACAGAAATTTACGACAACTTCTGAACAGCTTGTCCCTTCACATCCTTCCTATTATTTTTGGAACTAATTCACGTACTTTGAGCTCTGCAACGGTACCTGCCCAACATTCTCAGAAAAATCCTCAATGGAGGCTTTGATGCCAACACGGAGCAGAGCCAGTTTACCATCTGCATAGTCCCAACACTTTCACCACCCCACATAAACCAACCCAACCAGGGACCGTTGATCAAAATCAGGTGCTACCACCTCCACCCGCCGTTATAAACAGTCAATTTCAACATCCCGTTCACGAAACGTAGCAAAATCATCTTTGTTTCAGTAAATTACATGACGTATATGGAAAAATAAGCATAACTCCAAAGGAGCTGGGCAAATGAGGTCTGTTAGTAAAACTAGCTAGACATGCCCTCTTCTCGCAACTCCAATTAGAGGGTGATAAACAAGCTGAACGTGACGAGAAAGTCGTTGATCAAGCTTGGTTTGACAACTTAACGAGCTTTAAAACTACATTCAAGCTTTAGCTTGTTCATGAGACGAGTCAATCTCAAATGAGCTTTAATCCAGCCGAACACAAGCTTATCTCAAGTAACTTGATTTTTTCATACATCATAAGCTGAACGAGCCGAGTAGTAACTTGTTTGAACTTGGTTTGAAACTTTAACAAGCTCCAAAAAAATGCTCAAGCTTGATTTGTTTAAGTAACAAACCAAACAAGCAAACACGGGGCTTGCTTGGTTTGTTTAACTAAATTAACCAATGAAACACTGTCACACTATCCGTGACATCACCAACCATGTCAAGTTAGTTTCAATGACTAGCTCTAATCCAAGTATAATTATTCAGCAGTCCGGGAACACCGCCACATGGTGCTCCACAACCACACAATCTCGTGAGGTCCGGAGCACCACGTGGCAAACGCTCCCGGACTATTGAATAATTTCACCTAATCCTACATGAAAAAATTAAAAGGTGGGTAGGAAAAATAAAGACTATACTTTTCTTGCCTACTCTGACTAGGGAAGTGTCTAATACCGAAAATCACTTTCTACACTGTTAGAAACAACCAATTTGGAAAGAGTTAGTAAAAAAATTAAGTAGAAACAAACCCTACTAAGTAGAAACAAACCCTGATTCAACAGCTTCTGAGCAGTCTCGTTAGGATCCATGTTGGATTCTTTAAGGGTGACATAAATCTCAGCATCGGAGAATCGATTCCCCACGATTTCTTTGATCGATTGAATGGTGTTCCGTACACTTGCCGAAAGAATCTGGGTCCCACTCTCGATTCTAGAAACCATCTCCGAACAAAAGAACCGGAAACCCCACGTAATATATCGTATATACGACTCTGTGAATCGAATGTATGTATAGGTGTTGTAAAACCAGAAGGGATGATCAAACCCTAGAAAGAGTTGTTGATAGGGCTAAATGGAAGGGGAGCGAATGAGGGAGTTCGCATTTGGGTGGGAGGGAAAGAGGAGAGAGAAGGAGAACGGCCGAAAGAAAGAGAGAAAGAGAGACAAGAAGAAGAGAGGGATTTGAGAGCGAGGGTTTTGAAATCGTGTTTTTACCAAGGGGTGGGATTGAAGTTAATAATTAGGATTTGGGTCTTTTTGGAAAGTCCTTGATTACTCCCTTTTTGACGTTGGTTGACTTGAAAAATACACTTCTGCCCTTTCAATTTTTTGAGCTTGCAAATATACACTATTTTTTGTATTTTTTTCCTATGCACCTAGGCAACTTACCAAAAAATAAAAATACAGTAGTATTCTGAAATGGTGAAACCCCGTACATGAAAGTAAAATATATAATTCTCAAATCACCCCTCTCTTTCTTTTAAATTCCAAACCCGTCGCCTCTGTTAATCCTTTCCGGAAGCCCTTAAAAAAAGTCGCACTTAATTTTTTTTTGTTGTTTTTTATCTTCACTTTTAACATGTTATGTGATGGAATACGGCGTGTTTTAGTCAAGAGAAAGAGAGTTGAATGACAGGGGAGAAGGATGTAGAGTCCAGAAAAGGGTTTACATAAAAAAAACATATTTATGGTGTATTTCTCGTAGCTTTTTTGTCTTTAAGCTGTAAACAAAAACAAGGTTGTTTTATCTTATTGTGTCATTTTGAGCTTTAGGGTTTTCTCATGAGGAAAAACTTTAAAACTTTTTAAGCAAAAAATCGATAAAAGGAATGGGTCCTTGGCATTTTGAAGGGTTTAAAAATAAAAAGGGGAGCCTTTCTAATGGGTGAAAGTGAAACACAAGATGGGTATGAAGGCAACCAATAATTGGTATATGTTGAAGCGCTACTTATAATACCATGTTAGGCAACTTTTAAGTGTCTAAAGTGTAATTGATCTCTCTAATCATACTTATTTACCTTTAACAATAATTGGCCATATTAGACATGAGAAAAGCTATTGCCAACTTTTCGGATCAAAATCCTTGGGATCAAAATAGTTCAATGGACTTACTTGTTACATACAAATGCCAAAACTTATGAACTTTTAGGTATAGTAATATTTTTTTACATGTGGGAATATTTTTTACATATCCATGTCATTTGAATTCAATTGAATCAAAATAGTTCAATGGACTTACTTGTTACATACGATTCATGTTTCATAATTATTCATTAGGCATGAGTAAGTTGGTCGGGACACAGTGCCAAAACTTATGAAGCTTAAATTGTGCTGCTCAATTCAATAGACATATCAATGGCATGAAAAACTAAATCGACATGGTACTTGTCATTAAAAACGAATCCTCGAGTTTCAAAAAAATCAACGTATGGGGCTGGCCTGATCATAATGTCTCAGAGTTTGCTCATTCCTAAAATTTCAAATCGAAAGCTTTTAGGTATTATTAACTCTTATGTTGCCATTAGAATTTAATTAGACTCCCCACTCATGGATAGTAGGATTTGGTCCCCAAATATTAGTTAATATGTGCCAAAATTAGTCTGGACACTTGAGTTATCAAAGAAAAATTTCGTACTAGTTGTTGCCGACAAACATGACAATTGACAACAACGTAACTAAGATCATCAGAACTCAGTGTTTTTCACGTCATCTACACTATGAACTCCTAAAACATACTCCTATAAATTAGTCAGCGAGAAAAATAGTTTGGTCTTAAAAAAAATGGAGCTGATACAAGCGGGGTTCTTTTTGAGCGTACACCACTGTCCAGTAATTAGGTTTGAATTGTAACAAGGCTGATAAAATGCGCTGGAACCATGTTCTTCATTTAAATCCCAGCCCCATTAGTAGGCTTTGAAACATCACCATATTTCCCGTTTCTGTTATCGACTTTTCCGACTTTTTTTTTACTTAAAAAGTTCAAAAAAATCGCAAAGTCTCTTCTTTGACGTGACTCGGATCACACAATAACATCGAGTCACGTCAAAGAGGTGGGGTGTCTACATCTCTCCTCACAAAAAAAGTATTAAAGCTCAAAAAACTACAATAAGATAAACAATCTTACTTTTGTCTGCAACTTAAAAGATAAAAAAATTATGATAAACATACCCTAATTAGTTCACCAAAGATTGTAGCCCGGAACTAAAATGGCTCAAGTGATTTTTTTTTATGACTTACTTAACTCCAATGTAATGTGTGAACAGTGAACACTCATCCATGGATGGAGTCATATTCATGTTATAAGATGATTGCAAATAGTCAAGCATTTCACGACACGTAGTATTGAACTATGAAGTTCTAAAAACAAGTTAAGTCGGATCCCAGTTACGATCAGAATCATCGTAAAAAAATCCCATAGAATTGAAATCCAAAGCATTGAGAGAATGGTTAGCTACATCCTGATTAAAGTCAAAGTCATCTTCAAATGTGGCAAAACCAAAAGTTAGTAAAAATTACGCGAAGGACCCTATAACGGTAAAATTACTTTTGTTACCCTCATACTTACTTAAAATTACGAGTGCGACCCCTTATTTATAAATTACATTTATGACCCTATACTTTATTTAATTACATTAAGGCCTCTTGTTTTCAATTACTTTGGTTTGTGATGACTTGTGAATCGTGTTATTTGATTTTGAGACCCTTAGAATATCGTTATCGCTTTGCTTCTTCTGTTGTGCGCACTTATCATGAAATTGTTGAATGTTAGAATGAACACTTAGGTTCCCGAGTTGGGTGATCGTGCGCAGATTTCACGTAGACGTTGAGGTTAATGGAAATTGGAAATGAATTGATTTATGGGGAGTCACCCCGAGATTTGTTGAATGGCAGACAGCCAAGTGATTTCAGTTTGGAGGATTATTTGGCAGTCTGCCAGGATTTCGAAACCCTAGGATATGACAATCTATGATTACTTCATTTGAATTCTGAGGCGTTAAAAGGGTGGATGTATTATAGACCGAGTTACGGCTATATACCTACAGGAGCTGACAATTGTCACTCGTAGCCCAGTGGAACAGTCAGTCCCTGGGAAATTCATCCTTGTGAGGCGGTTGACGGTTGGATTAAGTACGTAACTTATGCCTTCCGTCTAGGCTCCTAGTCAGGGCAAGCAGGGGGGAGTTTAATCACGGATTGGTCATAGTCCTTAGTGGTTATTTGGGAGGAAAGTTCTCTAGGTTGAGAACTTAGATGAAAATGTAAGTTAATGGCTAGAAATGAAATCAGTTATGTGTTTACTCTTTTACGTACTGCTTTTCAATCATATATGTTGTTCTTGTATGTTATGTAAGGGTTGGGGGTTAGAGTAGCTATTGAATGATTTATCGCTCACGGTATTACACTTCATGTGACCCCTGGTATAATACCACGGTGTTGCTTCGCGACTCAGACGTATTATGCCAGATTGTGATCAAACAGGAGGTGTAGGTGTCGAGGGCGACGCTTATTTTGAAACAAAAGGTTTTCCAGTGGATCAGGCTCAAAAGGAGCATTGGGATCAAGATCTCAACCTTAACCTGTAGAGCCAATCTCCCTTATTTTTGTGTTGGAAAACTATAATCTAATTTCCCAACAAAGTACTATGTTATTGTTGTAATCGAATTAAGACACTTATGTTATTTCTGCTGCTAATCAATGAAACTCTTTTGAATAAGTCTCTTAAAAGTACTTTAAATAATGCTTTCGAAAATCGGGGGGTTACAAGCTGAGTTTCCCCTTTGATAAAATGGGAATCCCATAAATGGGTTGATTTTAGCAAACGAGGAAACCATTTGCTAAAATCAACCCATTGATTTTATGAGATTCTCATTTATCAGATGAAAAACTAGGCCTTAGATGCAGCCACGCGTTGAGCACAAAGCGAACTATTCTTTCGCCTTCTACTAAAGAAAAACTAGGCCTTAGTCTAAATCGAGAAATAAAATATATTCTCACCATCCAGTAACCACAAAAATCAGTATACAAACTAAACATTAAAAGCCCAGTAAAGATAGGTATTGTATAGTGCCCAGAGGCTCAAGTGATTTGGATGGTTAGTTATAGATTCGACATTCGAGTAGTGCTCTTCCGAATTTTGGTTCACTAGCTCCTTACGGGTGGTGGAAACTATTGATGATCAGTTTGACAGCTTATATGGAGTTAAGTCACATAATGTGCGTGCGTATGTGTGAACGGATGCATAAAAGTGTATTTCAAAAAAATCCCAAATAAAAATTTGTGTGTAGAATTACGTGACTAAAATTTGGAGTTCTTACTGCCGCATCATCCCAACTAATGAGAATAGATATTTATACTTACACGCCTCTCAAATGAACCACAAAATAGGGTGAGTTTTAATACACATTTCTACCATAAAAATTATTCATTTTGTAGGTCTTAACATGAATATTATTCATACAAAAAAGCAGGTTGATCAGACATTGGTAGCAATTATAAAATTCACATTTTCTCTGGAGAAAATAGATCCTTAAAATTCATTAGTATTTGATTCAATTGATTTAAATTAAACACTTATCGATATCCGATCAATATAATTATTTGCACGAATTACTTAGTCGTCTAAAGCTAAAAAAGGGAAATAGTTTAGATTATTAAAACATGTTGTGAGACCTCATATTTTTTATTTATTTTTTGGTACACAAGAGGGCCTAGACCCTAAGAAACATAAACACTTGCCGCAGTAGTTCGAGGAGCTCCAAGACCATCACGGTCGTTGCATAGATCATCCAGCACTTCTAGTGGCGCTTGAACAAACACTTGCTCACCTTGATCCAATTGAAGACCCAATCTAGCTAGATTATGTGCACAACTATTTGCCTCTCTCCAACCAAAATTTAAATCACAAGTCCACCCCATCTTAAGTTGCTCATTGATCAACTTAATTAGATTATAGTTAGGATCAAAGGAATGGTGGTTCGAAATCGCCCGGAGAGCCACTTGCGAATCCGTTTCCAACACAACGCGACGCAACCCTAAATCCCACGCAAGTTTGAGACCTCTCCAAATACCCCAAAGTTCAGCCCTTAGAGCATCCACATTCCCAATTCTACAAGCAAAACCCCCAATCCAATTCCCACCATCATCACGAATTACCCCTCCCGCCGAGGCACGTCTTGGAGTTCCATTAGAGGCGCCATCAACATTGACTTTAAGAACACCGCTGGGGGGAGCATGCCACTTCACCATAACCCTTTTACTATTGAGAGTTTGTTGGAAGGCTAGCGCCTCATATACTTCGGCCACTGAACGACAAATCTCCGATATTGGCTCACGGGGATATATGAACTCCGGATCCCACATTAGCTTATTCCGCCAGTACCATATCTTGTCTAAAACTGCCGTAAACATAGTGTCCCATCCCTTGCCTTCAAGTCTAGACTAGGGAGGATCGGCCAGATTCCTATCAATCCATTGTTGGATGGGAAGGGAGAAAAACTCGTTCCAAAATTCCACCTTCACAATTCCTTTCCACAAGTTTTTCGTGATTGAGCAATCTCTAACGGCATGGATTGTTGACTCATCATGCTGACCACAAATATCACAAGTCCCAGACTGAATAAGGCCCCGTTGAAATTTAGCTAAATTTGTTAGCAGCCGATTCCTCTGAACTAACCAAAGCAAGGTTCGCCATCTTTGCCACCCTGTGACTTTCCAAATTTTATTCCAGCCAGTATCGGCAATCTCGAGTGACTCAGTAGAAATAAATTTGTAAGCGGACGCGACAGAAAAAACACCAGTTTGTGAAAACTTCCACAAAACCTTGTCTCTATTCTCAACTCCACTCAACACAAACTGCCCTGTTAAAAGATCCAAAGCTTCATCAGAAATCATTGAAGAAAGAGAAGCCCAATCCCAATCCCCAAATGTAAACTGTAGCGGCCGGGGGATCAAGGGGGTCTCGACATCCTCGGCGGCGTCCCCCCGAGGGGACGAGGGTCCGCAGGGGTCCCCGCCCAATCGCCACGAAACGCCAGGGGAGGCTCCCCCCGGAGATAACAGGTTCGTCCAGACTCTCACCTCGGGAGACCGCGCCGGGAGCGTCCAGAAGCGCCTTCGTGGTACTGTTCCCGAGGGTTCCCGGACCGAGTATATTGACCTCGGTACCGGGGCGGGTCGTGTCAGGTGGCAGGGGGGCTCGATCGAGGCACCTCCTGACAGTCTGAGTGGCACATTAATGAGCTCAACTACTCCACATGCACTACATCATGGCGAGCCACCAACCCTGCAAACCTACGCCTGCCGAGGGGGGGGGGGATCTGACTGATAGGGACATCAAGGGCACGTGACGCCTCTAAGAGCGCAGCGGCCGAGGCGCCACTTGAGGGGCATACGTCGATCCATGCATTTAATGCGATGTCAGGAGCGGGGCGCGTGAGGCCCCCGAAGGGCGTGCCGAACACGCGCTCCCTCGCCTATAAATATGACTCTCACCCCCTTCATACACGGATGGTCCCCTAACAACTCTCTCTCTCTACATTTAGCTCAAAACTGCACTTTCTCTCTAGTTCTCCACTATACTTCTCCCTTCGTTGCTGACTTAGCCATTGGAGTACCTTCCCGGACCACCACCGTCCGGGCTGGGTACTAACGCGGTTGCTCTCTTGTGCAGGTACCGTTCCGGCGTACCCCAGCAGCTCCGGCACCCCTCCCCGACGAGTCCCTAGGGACCAAGTGAGGTTCAGCACAGCTCCTCCCCCCTCAGCGCAATTCCAAACGGGCAAAGAGGCCAGTCCGGTGAAGAGCTCCCCCACATAAACCAATAATCACTGACCTTCTTTGATAACTCAGTCGATGGAATGTCCATGATAGCATAATTAACTAGCGGCGTGTCCCCTACCCAAACATCAGTCCAAAAAGATATTGACTTACCATTACCCAATCGCCAACCAAAGCCATCCTGAACTGCAGCTATACCTTCACAAATTCCTTTCCATGTTGGCGAGTCTGTAGGCAGGGTAGTGATATTACACCCCCTAGTTGAAGTGCAATACTTACTGCGAAGAACCTTGGTCCACAAGGCATCCTTTTCATGAAGCATTCTCCAACCCATTTTTGCAAGCATGGCTAGATTAAAATGACGCAAATTGTGGAAGCCTAACCCTCCCAGTCCTTTAGGCTTGCATATTTCATTCCACGCCACCATCGGCAAGCGCTGTTTTTTATCAGATCCGCCCCATAAGAAATGCCGGTTACTCTTATCAATCTCATCAAGAACCCCTTTCGGTAATTTAACTGTTTGCATTGTGTAGACTGGAATAGTTTCTGTGACTGACTTCACAAGAGTAGAGCGACCTGCCAACGAAATATTTCTTGCCTTCCATCCTGAGAGCCGAGCCTTGACCTTGTCTACTACATGTTGGAACTTGGCTTTTGAGACCCGAGAGTGCAACAAAGGAATCCCAAGATTATTGAATGGTGTATTTGAAGTGTTAGAAAGGAGTAATTCGTACGCAGAAAAAGACAGACCAATTTGCAACCGTCAGTTTAGGATAAACGTTTCGCGCTCTAACTTCAACAACCGTCCGTTGACAAACAGAAAATCACAGTAAAACGTTTCTAGACTCCTCCCCAGTGGGACCCACAGTTCCCCCTATCACCCAATCTCTTTTTAGCGGCCTACACCTCTCTCTCTCTCTCTCTCTCTTCCTGATAGGCAATGCGGCTGTGGACTCAGCAAAAATGGTTAATTGAAGCTCAAGAGCATCCATAATTATGCTTAAGGAGCTCGAATTCCACTAATTCCAAAATTATTCTGAGATAATCCGTCGTAGAGCACCAGTTTTTAATTTTTCGGATCAGTGCATCGGAGAAGATGCCTCTGATTCGACGGAAAAAGGCATCTGAAAACGATACCAGCCAGACTACCTCAACTCCAAAACCAGACAAAAAAGAAGAAGAAGAAGAAGAGGAGAAAAAGGTAAATGCAACTACAACAAAGAAGGCCAAAAAGGCGAAGAGCAAGAACAAATGGTCGTGCGTGGACAGCTGCTGTTGGTTCGTAGGGTGCGTGTGTACGGTGTGGTGGTTCCTTCTCTTTCTATACAACGCGATGCCGGCGTCGTTCCCGCAGTACGTGACGGAGGCGATAACTGGGCCGTTACCGGACCCACCGGGCGTGAAATTGCAGAAGGAAGGGTTGAGGGCGAAGCATCCGGTGGTGTTTGTGCCTGGAATTGTCACTGGTGGGCTTGAGTTGTGGGAGGGGAAACAGTGTGCTGAGGGGTTGTTTCGGAAGCGGCTTTGGGGTGGGACTTTTGGAGAAGTGTACAAAAGGTATCACTTGGAATTCGTTATCTTGTTTGATTACGTTTCAATGAGTGGTAAATTTAGGGCCTCAAATGAACCGAGCTGTTTGTGAGCGGCTGGAGGCTCAGCCGAAAGAGCCGAGCTCAAGTTTTAATATTGTTTAGTTGTTGCCCCGGAGCTTGAACTCGAGTTTTAAGCTAGTTTAGGGAAACAGGCTAGCTCGAGGTAGTTGTAACCCAGCTTGATTATAAAAGCTCGGCTTGTTTGTAGAGGCTCATGTAGTAAACGAATTGAGCTCGAACACCTCGATAATAAATGAGCCGAGCTCGAACACATCAACGGTCGGATCGGCTTGTTTGCTGCCCTAGTGGTTATGTTTATATTTGCTGTTAATTATCAAACTCCAAAACATAGTAAATGAGTGTGAGCCACTCATTGCTAATTGGTTTCTAGTTAGATGCTTTAATATGGTCTCAAAGCTACCATTTTGGGCATGACTCTTGTTTGTGTCGGTGTACTTTATTTCGTTAGGATGGTACGTTCTAGATACTTCTTTACTCTCCACACGTGAGTAGGGGTCGTTGAGTGTTGGAGCTAGTCCCACATCAATTAAGCAAAATAAGTGTATGCTCTTGGTGGCCTTTCCACTTTTACTGTCATTTGGTTTCCAAATCAATAGCTGTTTTGTGATACTAAATGGATCATTTGTTGACATGTTGGTGCTACATTTTGGTAGGTAAAATGATCAGTTTGATTTTCATTGACTCTGAATTGTTTTCATTTTGTCCTCGTAGCAGATAGGTAAAGAGTTAGTGAAAGGGACTTTATACAATTCTAGTTGTAATGGTTTCACAAAGCTTCTGCGAGCCTATTAGTGATATATGTACTCACTTTCTTGTTTTGGGTTGCTGCTATAAGCATTCAGGATAGCAGATATAGTAGAATATATCTTTTGTATTGTCATTAGTCTATGACTCTGTATTTAGTTTTGTGCTTTAGAAACAATTTGGTGTCTCATATTTGGAACTCAGTCAACTGACGTTCTCAGAAAATACCCTTATTAAGCAAAGGGGTATAGACGCCTGTTTAATGAAAGGTGCCATCATTTTCTTCTTTCTTTTTATGATGAGTGGTGACCCATTCTCACTCTCAGTTATTGATGACTTTTCAGTTTAAGTACTTAATTAATCATGCTTTAAAATTGATTGTCTAAAGTTACTTCTTGTTTGTTAGTCTTTATCCTTTTCAGTTTAGGCAACCATGCTTTGCTTGCCTGTAATATCCACAATTGGAAATTTTACTCTGTTGGATAATACTCCCTCCGTTCCAAATTGCTGGTTACCTTTCCTTATTTAGAACCTCTCAAAAAATGTCTATATCTTCTAATTTATAATATTTTTTATATTCAATATGGATCTTGTTTGATAGATCTCAATTAGTTTTATTAAACAATTTTTTTTTAAATTATAAAAAATGTTATAAATTGTGAGATATAGACAATTGTTTGAGTGACACGACTACCCAAAAGTAACCATTATTTTGGAACGGAGTAAATCTTTACTACATATACATGGTCGTTTTTGTTATATAATCCATCTTAAGGTTTTATATTATTCATTATTGTGGATTTCTTTGCTGCTTTTAATTGCCATTGAGAGCATCACCATACTGGTAGACGAATTTCGAGGAAAAAAAAAAAACGAATGTCTATCAAGCATTATTCAGCTGCATGATGTTGATTTGCTGTCCTGGCTGCATGCTTTTAACAGTGAATTTATGTTCCATATACGTTGAATGCTTGTTTTGAAGGTGCTGAACTTTGTTTGTCATCATCCGTTGCCTTACCTTTTAAAAAGTTGCTTGTTGTTGTGGGTACTTAATGAGCTTTCTGGTTTGATGTTTTCCAGGCCTTTATGCTGGGTGGAACATATGTCATTAGACAATGAAACTGGGCTGGACCCTCCTGGTATAAGAGTCAGGCCCGTTAGCGGACTTGTGGCTGCAGATTACTTTGCTCCAGGATACTTTGTTTGGGCAGTTCTGATTGCTAATTTGGCTCAAATTGGATACGAGGAGAAATCAATGTATATGGCTGCATATGACTGGAGAATTGCATTTCAGAACACGGAGGTACTCTTTTGACTTCTCGAGCATCATAACAATCATGTACAGTCTTATTTAAAATACCCTTCTGCTTCACTAACACTTGGTGGATTATGCATGTTGGTTTTTATGCCTAAACCCAATTTATTTGGTCCCAATTAATTATTAGGTGCGGGATCAAACACTGAGCCGGATAAAAAGTAATATCGAGCTGATGGTTGCTACAAATGGCGGCAATAAGGCTGTCATTATTCCGCACTCAATGGGGGTTTTGTACTTTCTTCATTTTATGAAGTGGGTGGAAGCACCTGCTCCTATGGGGGGTGGGGGTGGACCAGATTGGTGTGCTAGACATATAAAGGCAGTAATGAGCATTGGTGGACCGTTTTTAGGTGTTCCAAAAGCTGTCTCAGGGCTTTTCTCTGCTGAAGCTAGGGATATTGCAGCTGCCAGGTCTTCTTTTGGGCACTTCCTTCTTTACTATGTAGTTCCCTGGAACTTAATTTTTGGCCACTTCATGATCCCATAAAATATTGGGAGAAAAAAAGTTAGGTACTTCTTTCGTCCAAAATCTTAGACTATGTGTTGGGAATCCTGCTCAAATGCATGAGACATGTTCAATTTGTTAAAGTTTGGATTTTTGTTTGTATCTCTATTATTTTGTTTCAGAAAGAAAATTTATTTTGTCACCGACTCAGCCTTATGCGCAAGAGAAAATTGTTGTTTATTAGGTTTATGATTAGTGCTTTTGGTTGCCCACAACGTAATTTCATCTACTGGAAGGAAATCTGTTGTGTGACAACACTATCAAGTTGTGAAAATAGCCTTTCAAAAAAAAAAAAAAAAAATCGAGTTGTGAAAATAATACTTATCTGGCAAATTTACATGTGATTTTTTTACTTCTAGTAAATCTGATGGATGGCGATTTTAACTCATGGATAGTTAGCTCTTACATAACTCAGCTAAGTTAAACTTTTGGGTCCTCCTCTGTTGCTGTAACCATGCATTTTCTCGATCATTTGAAGATGATTGGTCTTAACTCTTGACGTGTTGGTTGTAATCTCGAGTAGGTCGCATAAACCTAGTGGTTATTGAATGCCTATCCAACAGTCATTGTGGCATCTATTTCAGGTTATGGACGCAGGGCAAAAGTGAAAACATCTTTGTTGGGTGTCGGACCTGTTAGCCTATAAACATCGGAAGAGTGAGGACAGCGTCACAGTGAGAGCTGAATTCAGTTTAGACCATAGTGCCTTTTGTTCCAAAAACAAGGCAGTGTATGATGGATAGGAGTGTCCCACTACTCTATGCACTGGCAGCAGCTTGGTTGTCTATACGAAATAGAATTAATTAGTAGTAGTTTGGTTTATTTTCTCTTGCTATCCCACTGTGTTGCATCTATCTTCTTCCGATACCATATTAGAGGAGCCTGATATGTTTTTGCCAAGCTGTGTTTAAATATTGAGTTTTGACACGTGATACTATGAATGTCATCAAAATTGTACACTTGTAGTCGAATGTATGCTTGAGTTGCATATGTTGAGTTATAAAAGTTTTGTCCATTGTGCAGATCCATTGCACCAAGTGTTTTAGACTATGATTTGTTTGGTGACTTTGGTCATCAGACTTTGCTACATGTAATGAAGATGACCCGCACCTGGGATTCAACCATGTCAATGATACCAAAAGGTGGGGACACTATCTGGGGTGGTCTTGACTGGTCCCCAGAGGAAGGCTATGTCCCTAGCAAGAGAAAGAGAAACCAGGGTACTCCAGTTTCAGATCAGAATGAGACAGAAACTATGGCTTGTGAAGCAAAAACTGGTAACTATGGCAGGATTATTTCTTTCGGGAAAGATGCAGCGGAGGCACATTCGTCTGAGATTAAGAGAATTGATTTTAGGGTAATGTATCTTGTATCCTGCATTACTTAATCATTTCATTACAAACTATTGGTAATGTATCTTGTATTCTGCATTACTTAATCATTTCATTACAAACTGTTGGCCCATTTGATTTTCTTTTCGTCCTGGTAATGGTCATAAAATAAAAGAACTGTCACTTTTATCATTGATACGTCATTGATAAAAGTATGCCACATAATGGTGGGGCTTTAAGAACAAAAATCTATATGTAAAGGACCTAGTGTCCTAATCTTGAAAAGCATATAGGCATTGTTTGAGTTGTTTAACACCAGGGAAGAAGATTTCAATATGAAGGTTTCAACACTGTAAGGTTAAGTTATTAGGAAATGGGTCCAACCAGCTTCATCAAGTTATCACATGCTCACACTCTGACGTGCAACCCTATCATGCACGTGGAGATGCAAACTTCGAATACTTTTGGAGAATGGACGCAAACAAGGCACATGTGCAAATGGAGGGATTTGAACACAAGGCTGCTTTGATACCATGTCACTACACCAAATTCACCAATGTCCCCTAAACTTCAAATTTTAGGAAATCGGCCCAACATTGAAAATCAATCTATCCAACACTTCCATGAAACAAATTTTAAAATTTCTGCCCCTTTCACGATTGCTAATGAGATGAGTTCACAATTGTCAATAGTTGTTGGTGTATTATGTTCATGAAAATCATTTCTGACCTATTACCTTCTAAATTATGTTTTATTTCTTACCCATTCGTTGGTATGCAGGACGCCATTAAGGGTAATAATGTTGCAAATAATACCTGTCGAGATGTGTGGACGGAATACCATGACATGGGAGTTGGAGGTATCAAAGCTGTTTCAGAATACAAGGTATATACTGCTGGAGATTTTTTAGATTTGCTTCAGTTTGTTGCCCCCAAACTGATGGCCCGTGGTAGCACTCACTTTTCATATGGGATAGCTGACGATTTGGATGCCCCGAAGTACAAACACTACAAATATTGGTCAAACCCACTGGAAACTAAGTGAGTATTCTACTTATTATTTCATACTCTACTGTTGTGAATCTTGTGTTGATGGTGCGCAAAGCTTTTCTATCTCTAATTTTTTTTTTTGTAAAACCATCACTATGACGCATGCTCACTATACGTGTGAATTACCATGGGGAAAGCTGTTAAAGGATATATTAATGGTTTTATGATAATTGGACTGCATCTTCTTGTTCTAGGAAATTGATTCTGATTCAGTTTTTTTTTGCTAGTGAAATTACTATTCTCTATTGTTTTTGGGACACTGATTGTTGAGTATATTGTTCCTGGAAATTTACAAAATTTGGTTTAAATTTATTATTACTTATAACTGACCTGTGCATTTAGTGATTCAAAAAGATTGAAGTACTTGTCCTGGACTACTCAAAATTACTCCTCTCTTGTCTAAAGACATAAGATTGACACCTGTCAGACAAAATTTGTTTGTTGGTTTTGACAAGCAGGAAATTAGTTTATTCTCTTATCTTCTATGTTTTCGTCAGTTGCTGCTGTTCTGAAAATTATATAGGTGGAAATGCCTCATCCTCTAATTCAATATAAATGGCATTCAAAGTGAGAACCAGGATGATAATTTCCTCATCCAGTCGCACACCAACTTGATATATGTCAAGACTCTTTTCAACTTCCCGTTAAGGGTACAAATTAGTATCTCACATCTTTTGATTCGGTTGATATATCTAAAACTCTTGGCTAGTCAGTATTAGTTCTTTCATGTAGTTTAGTGGACACAATGCATGCACAACTTTTCAAGTGGTTTGTCCGACTTCATTCACGGGAAGCTAATATATTGCCATTTTTCAGACTACCAAATGCTCCAGACATGGAAATTTACTCAATGTACGGCGTTGGCATCCCGACCGAGAGATCGTATGTATACAGGTTGACGCCTTCCTCAGATTGCTACATTCCGTTCCAGATTGATACTTCAGCTGACGGTGGAGATGAAGATAGCTGTCTTAAAGGTGGGGTTTTTACTGTTGATGGAGATGAGACCGTCCCTGTTCTAAGTGCTGGCTTCATGAGCGCAAAAGGTTGGCGTGGGAAAACCAGGTTCAATCCTTCTGGAATTCGAACTTACGTAAGAGAATATGATCATGCTCCTCCGGCCAATCTGCTCGAGGGCCGTGGGACCCAGAGTGGGGCCCACGTGGATATAATGGGAAACTTCGCTTTGATCGAGGACGTCATAAAAGTTGCTGCAGGGGCTACAGGGGAAGAATTAGGCGGTGATCAAGTCTACACTGACATCTTCAAATGGTCTGAGAAGATAAACTTACAGCTATAGTTTCAAACGGTGAGCACTTTCATATCTTAAGTTCAAAGATGCATAGGAATACAAGTTTAATTTTTATATTTTCGTGCCATTTTGACCTCATAACAGATAGTGTTTTCCACTTGCTTTTTCCTATTAAAAATAAAATTTTCATTTAGTAAAGTGTCGTGACAAGTACCCCTTCCCCACCCCCCCCCAAAAAAAAAAAAAAAAAAAAGAAAAGAAAAAAAGAAGAAGCTTATTTTGTGAACTTTTCAGTCCAAAAACTTAGACCAAACAAATAGTTGTCATCCAGCCGCCCACGCCAATTGATTTTGTTATAAGTTGCTCATACCCACTAAATGACTACTAGAATGAAGCCGCTGCATTCCTTTTTTTAATTGGCATTCCAAGTGATGAAATACATATAAAAGACATGGATTCGAACAAGGGGTTTGATATTTATTTGTGATTCTCTTCTAATTGGTTTTGGACTGTAGGTGCAACGATTTACTTCTCAGGCGACGTCTACTGTTTGAGTCTAGGATATTTTTTTACTGCAACAGATTTAGAAGACATCACCACCACCAATGAGAATTGCTTTTGCTGTTATTGCTTTCCCTTGTAGAGGATTCACCGAAACTCTGTCAACTAGCGGCTGAATTTTTGGCTCGTTTAGTGAAGAGCGTTATTGGGATGCATGCTCGTTTTCACGAAGGTGCCCGTGTAACAGTGTGTTTCTGAAGTTACTCATAGATTGATTGGCGTGGAAGGCAATTTTGATAACTGAAGTGGCATTTCTTGGCTACTTGGAAGCTGCTTTGGCTCATACCGTTGTCCCTTTCCCCCGTTATTCTTGGTATTCCGAAAATGTTACAAATTTGGAGTACAAAATTGTTTGGTATTGGCCCCAGCCATGTATTTGTCACTTTATAAACTTGGGCTATGTTACTTGTCAAGTTAATCAACAATCACATCTTTTCTTCAATAGTGATGTGGTGAGGTTATTTCTATCAGTAATGATAGTGACACAAACTTTGTACCACAACCCCACTCACATGGGGTGTGGGGCCCGCACGTGGGGCCCATGTGGGACCCACACCCCATGTGAGTGGGGTTGTGGTTGGTTGTGACACAAAGTTTGTGTCACAATCATTTTTGTATTTCTATGTTCCTTTTTATGAGAAAAGTACATCGCATATATGGAAAGATTAAAATCGATTGCATGTACGAAAAAATTACTACTCCCTCCTCCGTTCCTTTTTAAGTGATACTTATGGGAAGCGTGTATTTTTTGGAACGTTAAAATATATATTTCCATAGAATGTTTTTTAATTTTTTTTGCACCAAATTAAAGTACTCAATGAACAATTTAATTTTTATATAAAGAAATATGTTTTTTTTGGAGTTTGACATTGCATGTATTCATATAGAGATCACATAAAAAGGGACGGTGAGAATATATTTTTTTGAATCCATAATTTCATGTCTCCGAAGTGAAGTTTTTCACAATAGTGTTTCTAGGATCTTAGTAAATAGTACAAAATAAATAAATAAATAAATAAAAAATAATAATAATTGCCTATCAAAATATATATAAATAGAATAACTGTTGGTACATAAAGTTGTGGTAACACTCATTAACCTTAACTAGTTAACATTTTATTGATGGACGAGATTTGGAATTGAATGCACAATCCGTCCTATGTTTTTTTTTTGTTCACTTGCTAAATTACCACGTATGAACTAAATTATCAAAACTTATTTTGCTCTTTTTTCAAATTTTACTATAGATTTTAAAATAACTAACAATGAAAATTAGGCAATTAGCCCAACAAAAATATTTCAATCGAAAAAAATAAGTTAATTGTATTTAAACTACGGATATGTAATGGAAAATGTTTTTTTTTAACTGTAGTAAATGAACTCCAACTAATGTTTTCAAATTACGCACAATAATAAGTAACATTTGAAGTACGCTAAAATACAAGATTAGCGTGCAATAAAATAAAAAAAATGGAGTGCAAAAATCATTAACACGTAAATTAATATAAGGAGCACGATTAACGCTAAATTAATACTAGGAGTACTTATCAGTAACCCAAACGGGCCCTTAACGATTCCGTCGGTCAGTGCTAGGCTGTTTTTTGGCGTGGCGGTACACCCTGAGACCACCACAGACTCCACCCCCTCTTTTTTATTTTTGCGTGGCGTCTCCGATCACTCTCTCTCTCTCTCTCTCTCTCTCTCCACAGATCCGATTCCCCAGTCCCTCTCTCTCTCTCCGTTTTCCAGGTAAGCATTCTCTCTCTCTCCCCATACTTGCACGCATGCATAGTCGGATCATAGTTTTACTAACCCAATTTGGTGTATAGATACG
The DNA here is from genome assembly GCA_963854785.1 of Vaccinium vitis-idaea. NCBI lineage: Eukaryota > Viridiplantae > Streptophyta > Magnoliopsida > Ericales > Ericaceae > Vaccinium > Vaccinium vitis-idaea. The sequence goes on from OY978221.1 coordinate 687,910, forward strand.
CGTGTATATACGTGGGTGGGCTTGTATCTATATCCTACTTTACTGAGCCGTCGATCAATTTGGACATACGCCGTTGTTATCACTTAGCCTTAATAGTTTGTAGAATGCTTAAAAGTTTTGTTCTCTAGTAGACCCAGTAATTTGGTTTCCGTTATGAACATAAGCCTGCTTTGATTCCAATTCATTTACTCAGATTTTTAGGGTTTTTTTTCTTCTGGTTGGCTGCAAACACCTCCCGTTTGGCAAATTGATTGATTGAATACTGTTTTTGCCACTCATTGTATGGTAAAGCTACCATCTTTATTCGATAAGATGCTAGTTTGTGCCTCTTTCTTTGGTGATGCAACAATTTTTTTCCTCACAAGCTGATGCAACTTATTGCTTTGATACTTGGATGTTTGGTGGCCAAGGTAATAATTAAGAAGTCTTTAGGGCATATAGTATCACTTGTTTGGGTGAATTTAGGGTTGTACTGAATGGAAAATTCTAGTTGGGAAGCAAAGCTTTTGAAAATTCTAGACGAGACAGGATTAGAAATGAAACAGTTTGTGAGATGGTAGGTGTAGCACCTATGGAGGAGATGTTGAAGGAAAATAGGCTAGGGTGGTTTGGGCATGTGTACCGTAGACCTGTAGATGCAGTAGTTAGGAGAGCGGATAAGATAGCTTTGGGTAGTAACCATAGGAGGGGAAGACCTAAATTGACTCTAGATGCGGTTCTGCGCAAAGATATGAGTATAATGGGTTTGAGTGAACAAGTAGACCTTGACAGAGCTCATTGGAGAAAAATGAATCATGTAGCCTACCCCAAGTAATTGGGGACATAAGGCTTGGTTTGGTTTGGTTTGGTATTATAGTGATTTGTGTTCCATATTAAGTTTACTACTTGAAAACAAGCGTGACCGAAAACAGGTTGAAAATTCAACCTACACTTTGACATTCGGCTAGTACATGTTATTGTAATCGCAGAAACTTATAGTGAAGAACACAAATCACTAACGAGAATACTTATGTAGGTCAAAGTGGGAGGAAAAGAATTACTAACGAGAATACTTATGTAGGTCAAACTGTTTATTGGGTGTCCACTATGCCTTAACAATGTCTACCCCTAAAAGAAATGTTCACAGGGTTCGCCTCACATGAATCGTGACATATCGAGTCACCATTATTCCACGTGTCCTAAAAATGTGTTACTCTTGGTTCTTCCCAAAGCATGTTGTATGCATACAGTGTGTGGTGCTTTGGTCCTAAATATGAAATGTCACTTTTCTAGATATACAGAGCGAGATTAGTTGTGCTGATTCTTGGTGAGTGCTACATTTTGAAGCCCTGATAGCATTATGAACTTATACGTTTTCTGCTTTTAAAAACTTATGAACAATCAGTTTTTAAAGTTGCTCACTCGCTCTGCTACCCAACGCAATCTTCGTTAGTATTGGTTATAAGTAGCTGTCAACTCCTTAGGAGGAGGATGTGAAAACTGAAGTTATTTCTCTCCAGCTTTTAGAAAATAAGAAGATAATAAATGCGCTACTTCAAATTCTTTGGATGAATTCTACAATTGTTGCTGAAGCCTCAAGGGCTACGGTTGTCTGATTATATGCAATCAATACGTGAACTTAAGCATCAAAGACGCTTAGATTGATCTTAAATTCCCTGCTAAAAGTAACTAGAACTTTACATAGTTGGATTTTGTACCTTAATTATTCTTGGTTGTAGATTTACCTTCTTTGTATTGTGGCTTCCCCTTGGCATCCTATGAGCTAAAGCTTTGCGGGACTTGATTGTTGGTTGCTTTTAGGGAAGTCTTTCGATTTTTAAGGGTGGGACGTTACGTTGATAAAAAACACCTAGCCTAGCCCCTTTCATACGTCTTGGATATCAGAGAGGTGTCATCTTATTCTATAGAATCAACTATATTTGGAAATTGGCTTTGGAAGTTTACTTTTGACAATTTAGTCTATTGAGGTGTGTAATTGGATCTAGCTTGAGGAATGAGATGAGGCAGCAATAAGTACTTATGATATTTTATGTATAGGGTATAGTGTGGTTTGGATTGTTTCTTGATATGGAGCCCTCAATCTAGTGATCTAGTGACCGGTTGTGTTATTTGTTGGAGTCACTTTGAGAGGAGTGGAGGGTGTTGTAAGAGAGAGAATGATTCAAGCCGGGAGATTTTTTCCATGACCCTTGGATAGGTGTATGTGATTATATGGTTCCCTCCACTGTACGTTTCTCATTGCGGACAAGGGTTTCACGCACTAGTCTCATGGTTTGTAATTTGAGCATGCTTCATGTTCTTCTCAATAGTTGTTCCATACGTAAGAAGCTTAAGAGGCCTGATAACCATCTTTTTGTTGGAGGGCTTTTGCACTTATGTGAATGCGCCTTGGGGTTTGTTTGGGATGCGTTGCAGACAAATAGGGTTCTAGATATCGGTTGTTATGGTTGGTATCTGTAACGCCCCGAGTTGTCACACAATTGACCTCCTTACCAATACCCAACCAAAATACTAATCAAATGATTTTTGCCACCCACTCAGTCTAAACACCCAAAAAAAAAAAAAAATTAAAAAGTCGTTCCTATTCCAGCTCCTAAATTCTCATCTCCTCCAGAATCCAGATGTAATTTCACCTTAGTTCACGTAGACTTAACTGCCATGCATGCACCGACATCCCGACTAAGCGAAGCCATAGACCCTTTTAGATCTCCTTCCCCTTTCCTCCTCCGCTCTATCTGTAACTCCCCAATCCTCAGAGCAATTCTTATTTTTTATACCATTTGATGACTCAGCTCTAAAAGTAGTCTAAACAAGACACTTGTCCTCCCACCGTTCATTTGTTTTACATGCACATAACCCACGTATACAAATCACACCATGCAGCCACCTTTCCTTCTTTCAATTTTTACCTCTTACCACATGTAAGTCACGTGGACCATTCCACAAAAACCCCACAATTTGTTTCCTTGCCTTTTAGTATATTATGGTTTGGTTTCTTAATTATAAAATATGGGGTGTTACAGTATCAGCCGATATGTAACATGATTTTGGATCTCCGACATGGAAATTTACCTACGTATTGGCCGATACTGTCCGTTCCTTTGAGGTCGGCTGATATAGCTGTTTCACCAACATTGATGCATGGTTCCATATTGCGATTCAAAACTCTAGGAAGAAATCTATGCTTTCCATAGGTTGGAGAAGTGTAGGATTTGTAGAGGAAAAAAGTATGAAGTGCTGCCATCGTGCTCCGCTAGGTGCATTATTTGCTCTTTGTGTGCGTGTGGGACTGTGGGTGCACTCATGTTCTCGAGTAATCTCTTTATTCTGAAAGAGCTTCTTATATGTGTCCCTCCTCGAAGCCTTTTTTGGATTTTGTGCGAAATACAAAAATATTGGAATCATTTTGTAGTTTCCCTGGTTTTGCTCAAATTGCTCCTATTTGGGCATGTAACAATAATTTGGGTCTTTTTAAAGAACAAAGGAAAAGAAAAAAGGTTGATTCATGTAACACTATGATCCCATTTTTTTTTTCATATCCTAAATTCAAACTTATATGGTTTCTCTGGTGCATATCTTGTGTGTCCACTCATCTTTCGTTCATTTGCTTTATAGTTCTCCAATCTTGTACTCAAGTACGAAAACTCAACAAGCCTTCCCATGTACTTGTGGTTGGATTTGTGAATTTGTTTCCTCCAATTGGTTCTCCTAAAAGCTGTTTACTATATAGCCTGGTTTAAAGTGAAAGGTTCTCCTCCTCAACTACTCATGATTAACTCTTCTATTTCAACTCCATCCGATACTGAAATCTTTTTTATTTCCATGCTTTTGGAAAGGGTAATTAGTTATATAACGCTTCTCCTATGTTGAAGACTGACTAAAGTGATCTCAGGGGTATTTTCAGTCGACTTCAAGTCACTTCCAATAATGAATCCGCAACAAGCTGTACAACCTAGATCTTCATCGAATGGATATGGCCGTCGGAGTAGGCCAGAACATAAGTTGCAATCTGGCCGAACAAACCTGAACAGACCAACAAATGCAGGTGAGAATAGCTGATCTTAATTGGTTATATCATCCCGTTTCATTCTCCATTCTAACTTTAGTTAGAGCAGGTGTACAGGGTGGCAATAAAGGTTCACAATATGGAGGTCTTTCATGTGAGCGGCTAGTTTATTTGACGGCATGTCTTATTGGTCATAATGTGGAAGTCCAAGTGAAAGATGGATCCTTAATCTCTGGAATATTTCATGCAACAAATGCTGGAAAAGATTTTGGTATGTCCTGATAGTTCCAACTTGTTTGGTATTTAGTCAACAGCCCTTTGCTTCTCAAGTGTCTACACTAACTTAGTTGTCATATGTAGGAATTATTTTGAAGATGGCCAGCGAAATAAGATCTGGTCCTTCCCGAGGACAGAAGTCTATTTCCAATTTTGTCAGCAAGGCTCCTTCAAAGACTTTGATTATACCAGCTGAAGAACTTGTTCAAATCATTGCCAAGGTTCTGTTACATTTTCTCTTCATAAGTTTTTAAGTATATCGCTTCAGTGCTGGATTTGACTTGGTAGTGTTATTCCCGCGTATTTGAGACAAATGGTTGTACGAAGACTTTTAATGTTAAAGATGCTATAGGACGTATCTTGATATTTACAGCAGTTCTTCTTAATCGTGGGTTTGTTGAATGAATTCTCTATATCTTTGCTTTCAATATCTAATTCTCTATTCGGTTAATCACTTGGACCAGGATGTCTCTGTAACCAGGAATGGCATAACAAACGATCTCCAACTTGTAAAACAGCAGGACATCATGATAGACTCCTCTATATCGCAATCTCGCCACGTCGACGGGGAGAGGGCGCTGGAACGTTGGGTCCCTGACGAAGATGGTCCTGAATGTCCTGAATTGGAGAGTATATTTGATGGTCATTGGAACAGGTTATCACCTCTCTGTCTGTTTCTCATTTTCCATTTACGTAAATGTTGTAGTGGATTCGAGACATTTGTGAGATAACTATCTCTAGATTGCTTTCTCTTATTGCTTCAGTGGAATGCTGTTCAGTCTGAAATCCCTTTAGTACTCAATCTATCAATCTTCTCAGACTTTTGACAAAATTGGTATCTCTTTTGGTGGGTAACCATTAGCTAATTTATTCTACTTTAAACCTGTTAAGTTAAATGCGGTTGCTATAGTCAAATACATATTGGTGCAAGGAGGCTTCATGCTGTATTATTACGTAGGATTTTTGCTCCAAAAATGTTTTTATTTCATGAAAGACTAATGGAGAATGCAATTGGTAGATCAATCTCCTTTGTTTGTGATGCTTTGACTGATTGTATTTCGCCTATGTAGAGGATGGGATCAGTTTGAAGTAAACAAAACTTTATTTGGAGTGAAAAGCACCTTTGATGAGGAACTTTATACAACAAAACTTGATAGAGGTCCTCAGATGAGAGACTTGGAAAGGGAAGCTTCTAGATTAGCGAGAGAAATCGAGGGAGAGGAAACCCAAGATCTGCATTTGGCCGAGGTGATGACTTACGCCAGCTCATATCATTCAAGTTCCTGTTTTCCTCATTTGCCCCTTAGAAAAAGGAAGTTTCCTTTAATTTCACATATTTCTCATGTTCTTTATGATAGGAACGGGGCATTCAGCTTCAAGAGAAGTTAGATATTGATGAGGAAACCAGATTCTCATCAGTATTTAGAGGGGTTGACGACAGTGGATATGACGAAAATGAAGATGTATGGTCGAACTCATACAATGAAACATTTGGCAGTGCCCCAGGTTCTGTTGTTTGCAGGTCTTTTGCTGACTTGGCTAGTGGTAAAAGTAATGAAGGAGATCAAGAGTCATTTTGCCCTTCATCTATGGTAATAATATCTTTTTGAGGAGTTCTTACTGTCAAGCTTAATTGTGGGATTTGGGAAAATGTGCAGATTAGTTGTTTTATGTACAGATCGGAGCAATTATTTCTCTATTAACCAGGTTTGGAGAAGTAATACCTTGTTCCAACTAAGGTTTTGATAGTTACCAGGACACTGGTAAAACCTAGTTCAAATGAAATGATTGGTGTAAATTATTAAAAGCATGTTGTGGGCGAAATAGGTAAGAAAAATACTTAAAGAGCCAGTTATACAGGATTTGTTGTTTCTAAGGTCGTAACATCCATTGGTTTTGTACATAAGATGAGTTCGACTGAATTTGGCCACCCAACTATCTTTTTTTTATTAGGGTAACCAGACCTCTACTTATCTTGATCATATTTTCTTCCTTCCATATTTTGTGGGATGCAGGATGAAGTACAATCTTCTCTTTCGAGCACGGCAAAGGACTTACAGCCTTCAATTTCAAGAGAGTATTCTAGACAGCTGTCATCTGAATTTCTTCCTAAATCTTCTGGGTTGGATAGTGAAAGCAGGTTACTTTTTATTTTTGTTGACTTATTACATAAAGGAACTACTTGCGTCAAAGTTAGACCAGAAGTAGACTTATTCAGTTCCATTATTTTCTTCTGGGTTTAATCCAGTGACGCTGATTTTAGGATCCAAGAGCATCAATTCAGTGGAAAGCATGATGGAAGCTCTTCTGTTAAGGAGTTTGTCGATAAGCAAATGGCAAGTGAAGCTTTGACCTCTTTTACATATTTCCTGTGCAGAAGGGGATTCTCTGGTTTCTTATTATGCTTTATACAGTCTAATTTCTCTCTTACTAATGCAGTTATCTGAGGAGGCACAGACTTCAAAATCTGGGGGTGCGTGGACTTTTTCGTTTCTGCCAATTGTTTAGAAGTTGCAACTTTTAAGATGCCAACATCAAGTTGAAATGTCCTACTAGTTGAATTGGCTAAAATATCAACTTCTTAAATGTACTCTTTTTTTTTATATTTTAAATACTGAGGTATTGATCTATGCAGATTCTCAAGTTCTGAGGGCAAAGAAAGATGACCACAATATAGGGACATTATCACCCAATGCCACTTCATATGCTCCTACATCTCTCGGAACATCCAGTGAGGAAAAGAAGAGTTCTCCTAAAGAGGTGTCAGAGGATTCGGCACCTCTGAAAACACAAGGATCAAAACAGTCTGCTGCATCTAGGGGACGACCTGGTAGCTCCGCATCATCCACTTCAGATTGTGGAGGTGTTGCCTCCGCTTCTAGCGGTCCCATCTTATCACCAAGCTCGTCAGTGGTTTCTTTATCTTCGGAAAAATCAACCTTGAATCCCTATGCTAAGGTGGGATGGTATTTATTCTTACTCATGATTTTTCTTCATGAATACCCTTTGGCCTGTACTATCCCAAATCAGATGTAAAAAGTGATTCATGTCCTCACAACTTATTACTCCCTCCGTCCCGCAAAGTTTGACACTTTCGGGAGTGCGTGCCATTTTTAAATTGCCTATATCTTTCAATTCATAACGTTTTATGTGATTTTCAAAACTTTGTTCAAAAGATCTAATTGAAATCTATCAAACGAGATCCATATTGCTTATATAAAAACATTACAGATTAAAAGAAATAATCAATTTTTTCATAGGGCTGGAATAGTGAAAGTGACAAACTTTGCGGGACGGAGGGAGTAGTACATCACTCCATCCAGTTCAGTATGTTCTGCTAGCCAGTTGGCTACTGATTCCTTGCTTTTTAATCTTCCTATAATTTATGTTGGCGTTAATTTGTTGTTCAGGAATTCAAACTCAATCCGAATGCAAAGAGTTTCGTACCATCTCAAAGTCCTTTAAGGCCTGCTTCTCCAGTGTCTGATGGCTCTTTCTATTTTCCATCTGTTCCTCATATGCACAGCATGCCTGGAGGAATGGGGGTAAGTAGTTCTGTATAACATTTTGCGTACCCTTGGCTCAAGTGTATAGGTACAAAGTCAGCATGTTATTGAGGAGTTTGTATTCCAGATTGCGTCCTCTCTTAATTTGTAAATGCTCTCTGTTCTGTTGCTTCATATCTTAGTCCCTTACAGTGGCAACATGAAGATTTGTCCACTTTTTGACTTCGTACACAGCCTATGTATTGTCCACTTTGTGGTTTTGTACATCGTAGGCTAATAATGTCTGTGATGAGGATTTGACTTGCGTGGAGAGTGGTAAGTAGTGTGAGGGCAAGGAGAACTTAATAGAGGCCAAGTATGGATCATATTGAACACTGCCACTCTTTCAGACACCCTTTACAACGTGTCAGCCGCTTCTTCAGACTTCTCATTATTAAAGAATGAAACTCGTAATGTCAGACACTTAACCGAAACTCTGCGGCCACTTTCATGACACTTTTGAACCCACCGAGCATGTCATGTGATAAATTACTTCATAGTAGCAATGTTTTGCATTCTTCTTACTGACAATTAGGGGTGTAATCGAGCCGAGTTTCGTACTGCTCGAGTTCAGCTTGCCTTAAAATTACTCGAGCTCGAATCGAGCTGGTATCAATGGGCTCGAGCTCGGCTCACCAAGCTCACCCCTGAAGAGTTTAGTCCCACATCAAAAAAACTAGAGCAAGAAGCACTCTCTCTCCTCTATAAAAGCAAGTCAGTGCTTTCCCCTCACCCACTTCTTGTGCTACAACTGCATAGGGCACACGTTGGAAGTCAAAGTAGAGTAGATGTATATATATACATCTATATATAATTTTTGTATAACATTTTTATTATAATATTAGAATATTATTATAATTATATAATTACATTATATAATTATAAATAGCAGTGGCTTGTGAGCCAGCTCGAGCCAGTAATTTGAAGGCTTGATTAAGAAACGAGCCTAATACTATGGATCGAGCTCGTTCGTCAAGAGTAGTGAGCCGAGCTTGAACGAGCTCATAACGAGCCTAGTCACGAGCGGCTAGGCTCATTTACAGCCCTACTGGCAATATAAGCTAAGAAGCATGGACACGGACACGGCACGATATATATATATATATATATATATATATATATATTGTGTTGCAAATTGTTTTGGGAAAATCCGAAATGGGTATTTTTTTGCAACACAAAATGGGTATTTTTTTTTGTGTTGCAAATTATAGAGGTATTTGATGAATTCATATAAATGACAATATTTCTATCAAATTTAAGAACAATACAATGAAGATAAATTAGTAGTGCGCATATAACTATATAAGTATAAATGAACTATACGTCTGGAAATTTTCACTCATGGCCGAGTTTTAAAAATTAGATTTTAACCTTTTATGTGTCCTTAGCATGTTCCAAGGGTTTTGCCAACATATCCTAGAGAATCTAATCAATCTATAATGTGCTTGATTAAAAGAAATATAACAAAAAAATTAGATGAGTATTTAAGCATGTCCTACACATGTCCGGAGAGTGTCGTGTCGTGTCCGTCACCGACACGTTTAGGACACAGATACGGGAGGCCTGTAGATGTGTCCATGCTTCTTAGAATATAAGGATATTGGTGTATTATCTGTGGGTCATCAAAGATAATAAGGGCCTTGTTCGTTTCACAGTTTTAGTTTAGTTTTGTAATTATTACCCTCGTTTCTCTCTCTATCTCTCTCCACTTATTACCCCTATCTCCAAAACTAAACTAAAACTACTAAACGAACAAGGCCAAGATTGCTTCGTGCACGTTTGAGTGTAGAAATGGTAAAAAGGAACATTTTCAGTTCCACAAAAGAAGATGCATCTGTATTTTTTTTTTTTTTGAATTATATGTCTTCATAACTAGCAAGCAGGGGGGAGATGATGTTTGAATAGTTGGTTTGTGATTGCTGTGAGCTCTATTGGTTTATGATTTGTGGCAAATTAAATACTTAAATGGTGATGCAGATTGGACCCTCGTTTGCACACCAGCCTGTTATGTTCAATCCGCAGGTTGCACCGATGCAATCACCACAGGCTTATTTTCATCCGAATGGACCACAGGTATACTATTGGTTTATCTATCTTCTGGAGTGTTGGCAGGTAGCCGAGCAAAAAAACAAAAAATCCTCGGCAGGTATTGTACTGTACTGTGTCATCATAATAGGTGAATGTCAAACTTAGAACTATTTGCTCAATCTCATGGCAGTATGGGCAGCAGATGATTCTTGGTCACCCTCGACCGGTCCTTTACATGCCGACATACCCCCCTGTAAGAACATTGGATTCCCTCTTTTCTTTTCACAGGCTTATTAGTTCAAACAGTTTTCAATATTGTTGTGGGGTGATTTCATTTCAGGGAAGTGTATGCGAAATTTATGTTACATGTCATTGGAAATCTGAACTAGCTGCCAAATTTGAAATCTGAACTAGCTGCCAAATTTGCATTGTCTGTAGAATTCAAGAAATCAGTTTTCTATTTGAGCATTATTTGCGACAGTTCTCTTCACCGATTGGAAAACACGATAATATTTCATTTTTTCTTGTTGAATGATGCAGTACAACTAACTAGTTTACGAACTATTGTACTAACATAGCATTACCACTTCTATGCATGATGCAATACATAGATGGGCTCGTCCACTAAAAGAGTGTCACATGCATGTTTTAGTACATTAGTTCGTACATTATTTAGTGTCACTAGACTTTTCTAACTGGGAACAAGATTTATATGCATCTTTAAACCACCAGGATTTTGTAGGCCCACCACATCAAATATGGAGTATATGGCATGAGTTTTTATTGTGCAGACATTCGTTTTATGAAACTTTCCTGTAATCACCACTGCTTTGGCTAACAATGAATGGGAATCATGATTACTCAAATAGTCTCTTTGCAGCTTACTTATGGTAACATTTTCAAAATTTTAATGCAATTTACATACTTTTTGTTTACAGGAAATGCAATTTAAGGGAAGAGAGTTTTAGCTAGGTGGTTTGGACCGTATTTGTCTGTGACTCGGAAGTGCTTTTCGTGAATAAACTTCTGGCGCTAGACTCCTCGGAACTATTTTCCGATTTGGAATCCCTGGCAAATGATGGGACCTGATTCTTCACAGGCACGGCATTTTTGCTCAGATCCGGGATATAATTTCACAACATTTGTAACCTTTACCCTGGAACTTTCACAAAAAAAATAAGACTTTTGTCATGACTTTTTTTTTTTTGGACATTCTTACAGTTGTAGTACCTTTCTTTTATTTTTTGTTTTTGTTTTGTTTTCGGTAAATTTATTTGAGATCAGCAAGTTAAGGAGCATTTACAAGTTTTTATGGTTTGACACTGCAGTGTAATTGCTCTTTCGTTGTTCTGGCTGGTTGGTTTTTTTTTTATTTATTTAAAATTTAGAGATGCAATTTCCATTTATCTATGAATAATGTTTTGGATGATTAAAATTAGGATTGGAGGTTGATGACAGGTATATAAATACTTGATTTTAGGTTCATTTAAGGATATGTACTACTCCCTCTGTCCCAAATTTTTTGTCCGGTTCGCAAAACGATGACTTGAAAATAATACAAAATTTTTAAGAAAAATTTAATATTTTTTTAACAATTTACCAGATGTCAGAGTATTTTATTTTTTAGGTCCTCGTTTTGCAGACCGGACAAAAATTTTGGACGGAGGGAGTACATACATTTATATTTAAGTGTATGTTAGTACCTGATTTCAGTTTCCCGATTTATCTCAATCTATGTCTCTTAAATTTATGTGTAATCTATATCCAATTTAAAATCTAGTCAGGTTTGATTTTTCCATATTGACTGATGAGATTATATTTACATTTGATTGGGAAATTTGTAAGCAATGAGAAATTCAGATGTAATCGGAATTAAAAAATTACCATGCACAGATAATATGTGTATCCAGTTCAAAAAAAAAAAAAAAGTATACATATATCTTGTAATGACAAAAATTATATCTAACATCTTAGGTTTGAAAAGGTACTATCAATTCATTGGCGGTATCAATCCATTCATTTGCGGTCGCTGGAGGGTTTTTCCTGGTTAAAAAAAAAAAGACATTTTGTTAAGCATGTGACTTGCCACAATACAGTAAGAATGTCCCCAAAATTTTCACCAAATCTATTATGATAATTAAACCATTATCTAAAATTGGTGTTAAATCTCTTCCTAATCGATTTCAACCGCAAACCCCTTTAGAAAAAAATACTAGTAAGATAAAATAGGAACAAGAGAGTTGGGAAATTGTACAAAAATTGGGTTAATGCTTTTTGTCATGGAGGTGCAACTGAGAATGGAACTCGAGTTTTATTGAACCAGGCAATTGAGAAGGGTTTGAGTTTGAGCGACTGGATCAATCAAAATTCAACACGTTCGATAGTCGGACTTCACGCTTGATCAAGTTACGATTTTGAAATAACGTAACCGGGCAGAGAAGAAAAAGCATCATACAAAACAAAGACAAATAATAATTTTAACAAGCTTAGTCATTGCTTAAAGGAGTTCCATAACCTATCGATCCAAAGTCTTACTTTTTTTTTTTGTTATTCATTTTGAGCCACGAAACTTGACTAAGAGCTAACTATGGCCAAGGTTACTTAAAGTACGGGTCATTTACTTTTTTTTTTAATTTAATTTTATTTTTATCCGTGAAGTATTAGAGAATTGACAATTTGGTCCCTACTCTAGACATTTAACTAATTTAGTCTCAAACATTTAAAATGTGCGACAAAATGTCCCCGACTCCCCGGTCCTAACGCCGTTAGTTGTTTCCGTCAAAATGGGGAGCACTCTTGGTATTTCACCATCCAGCTCGAGTTAATTTCACAAAATTTAGGCTCATTAACCATTTTGGCCCCCAAAGTATTAACAAACTGCCAATTTGGTTCCCAATTTAGATGTTTAACCAATTTAGTCCCCCACGTTTAAAATTTATGTCAAAATGTCTTCTTTCATGACTAAAAAATTATGAGCCTAACTTATAAACACGCGTTGGATAGTGGAAGACCAAGAATGCCCCATGTTTTGACGGAAACAAGTAATGGCGTTAGGGTCGGATAATATTTTCACACCCATTTTAAACGGAACTAAATTGGTTAAATGTTTATATTGGAGACCAAATTAACAATTCACTAATACTTTATGGATCAAAAAGGTAAATAAGCCGTTGAATTACTCCTTTTTTTTTTTTTTTTTTTTTTTCTTTCTTGGAAGTTCCTTGAATTACTCATCACAACATCATGAACATGCCAAAATTTATATTTTTTATCGGTGGAAACTTTTAGATGTCCCCTCAAACTTAAACTAATTAAGATGATGTTCATTTGCATGTAATTCACGAAGAGCCTGTCTAACTAACATATAAAATTAATGTATAGATTTCTGTGGGTACGGAGATTTCTATGGGTATTGATGGACTTTTTCAGTTGTTTCCTTTCTAAAGACGTGATCTTATTTTACGGATCTTCAAGGATCTAGATACGATGAATAGATAGAGCATATAAGATTTCATCTCATGAGTTGAATTTGGATGTTCTTGAATGAGCTAAAGCATATTTCTGCTTAACGAATACAATCATCAAACAATATTCACGATTTTCTTCGATACGCATATCTTTTTTTAAATGTTGTTTCACTTTTTAAAGACATGGTTCTTACTTTTGATGATCTACATACAAAAGACGGAAATAGTTACAATACACGTCCATTAATGGTGTGTATTGTATGCACTTATTGTATGGTCCAGATTTTGCCACCTAACTTTTCAGCAATATGATTCGCAACATTTTCTATGATTCGTAACATTTTGGTGTGTCTCATAACTTTTATAAAAAAATAAAAAAAAAACGTAACTTTTGTAGGGTTGCGTATGATACACATTTACACACCCAATAAGAGTGTGTATAGTATCTTTTTCCACGACGGACATGACACCTCATCTCAAACAAAGATGATGTTTGACAATCGTTAATTAACAGATTTTCTCTGTGGTATTGACATCATGTTTTAGTTGTTGCTCCCCTTTTCTTCGGATCTTTTGTTGTTCCCCTGACTCGGACATGTTCTGACTTTAAAGAATCTGGATGCGACGACTCGGTAAGAAATTTTTGAATGCCACCTCACCTCAAATTAGACTAAACGTTTGATTATCTCGAGCTTCTTTTACTTAATGGACTTGATCATTATAATATACTCTCTCCGTCCCATATTTGTTGTCCAGTTGCACTATTCACTAAACCTCAAAAAAATAGTTATATGTTCAAATGTATAATGTTATATATATTAAATATGAATCTTGTTTAATAGTTCTCGATGAGTACTATTAAACAAAATTTTCAAAATTGTAAAAAACATTATAGATTGAAAGATATAAGCAATTGGAAAATGGCACGCTTACCCGTAAACGGACAACAAATATGGGACGGAGGGAGTATAAGATTACAGATTTTCTTGGTGTTTGTTTTTTTTTTTTTTTGAACAACAAAGAAGAATATTATTAATAAGAGAGAAGAAGAGCACAGATAGAGAGGAGATTCCAACAAAACAAAGGCATCACAACGCAAATGATACATCCCAACCAGATTTAATTTGGACCCGGCCAAATCCAAGGATGGTACGGGTACAACAACGCTGTACAACACAACAGAACAATACCCATTTTCAACTGTCCATCTCATTTTTCGATGGTGCAGATTTTAAATGAACTATTCATGAGAATAGTTAGCTATTCACGCGAATAGTTCATTCAAAATCAGGACCGTCAAAAACACTTTTGGACGAGAGATGTGTTGTCCAAAGTTGTTGTACCACTCTGTAGTACCTCTACCGTTTTGTGCGGCCAAGTTATTCTTTCGAATAGTGATAGGTACACACCCTCTCAACCACTCCCACCACACCCTCTCTCACATGTGTGGTGAGGCCCACCACACATGTGAGAGAGGGTGTGGTGGGGAGTGGTTGAGATGAGTGTGTACCTATCATTTTTGCTTTCTTTACGTGCCTCTGGGATTTCGTTTTGTTTCGTTTTAGCGTTTTCTAGTGCTTCTCGAGAAAAAAGTGCAATACTTGCGTATTGAGTATTGACACGTTACTGCCTTTTTTAGTGTTTATTCCTCTTCTAATGACACGTTCATGTTCTAAGGAGGGATATAACAAAAAGCGAAATAATTATACATCTTTCAACTATACCATTCATTACTACGTAAATAAATATACCAACAACTTTGTTGCATAACATTACCAAGGACCAATCAAATTTGATTAGTTTCTTTAATTTGTTCCAAGTTACAAGAGATCAGCGGTCGCGGCATACATTACACAATCTTCCTCATCTTTTTTTATTCTCGACTGAAGTCAGTATCATGTATTGTATTTAGCTGGGGTTGTTAGCGAAATCACCACACACACAATAATGGAATACGAAAACTGTTAAGAAATCGACACATGAATTTATGTGGTTTCCCAAAACTGGGTACCTCCACGGGAGCGAGCGAGTCTATTATTATGGTAAAGTCAGTCAGGGTTTTACAACATAGAATATTTATAAGCTCTACTCTATTCCAACCCTAATTATTTATGCTTAACAAATACAATCATCAAATCATATTCATGATTTTCTTCGATACACATAGCTTTTTTTAATTGTTGTTTCACTTTTTAAAGACATGGTTCTTACTTTCGATGATCTAGGTATAAACGATATGACACCTCATCTCAAACTAAGATGATACTCCCTCCGTCCCTTTTTAAATGATCCATATGGGAATACGTGCAATTTCAAACCCCTAAAAAACATATTTCTCTATATAACTTTTTAATTTATTTTATATCAAATTAAAGTGCTCATTGAGTACTTTAATTTGGTGCAATTTTTTTTTAAAAACGTTACACGAAAGTATATTTTTAAACGTCTGCAAAAATACACGTTTCTCAAGTGGGTCATTTAGAAAGGGACGGAGGGAGTATTAAATAAAAAATCACTGGTCAAAAAATCGGGTACACAAAACCGCCGGTCTTAAAATCACCGGTCACAAAACTACCTACAAAAAAAAAAACAAAAAAAAGGACATATATTCTCGGGCATTGACATCATGTTTTAGTTGTTGCTCCCCTTTTCTTCGGATCTTTTGTTGTTCCCCTGACTCGGACATGTTCTGACTTTAAGAATCTGGACGCGACGACTCTGTAGGAAATTTTTGAATGCCACCTCACCTCAAATTAGACTAAAACGTTTGATTACCACGAGCTTCTTTTACTTAATGGACTTGATTATAATACTATAACAGATTACAGATTTCTTGGTGTTTGTATCAGATTTAATTTGGACCCGGCCAAATCCAAGGATGGTATAGATACAACAACACTGTAACAACACCCACCCATTCTCAATCATCCATCTCAGTTTTCGTTGGTGTAGATTTTAAATGAACAATTCGCGATTAGTTACCTGTTCGCGCGAATAGTTCATTCAAAATGAGGACCGTCGAAAATACTTTTAGACGGCGATAGATGTTGTCCAAAGTAGTTGTACCTCTGGCATTTTTGTAGCGCAATTATTCTTCACATGCCTTGGGGATTTCGTTTTAGAGTTTCTAGTGCTTCTCGAGAAAAAGTGCAACACTTGCGTATTGAGTATTGACACGTTACTCGGTTGCTGTCTTTTTTAGTGTTTAATTCCTCTTCTAATGACATGGATCATGTTCCACGGAGGGATACAACAAAAAGCGAAATAATAAGGCCTTGTTTAGTGGCACTTCTGTTTTCTGTTTTCAGAATTTTCACAATTTAAGAAAAGAATGTTGTTTGTGTGTCACTTCCACTTTCAAATTCTACTTCTTATTTCTACTATTTATGAAATTTGGGAAAGTTAAAAATCTCAACTTCCACTTTTTGTTTTTGTTTTCCCACTCCCAGCCACCACCCACCACCCACCACCCCCCACCCCAACCACCACCCACCATCACCGCCGCCACCCACCACCTCCAGCCACCACGCACCACCACCGACCACCCCACCACCACCTCCAGCCACCACGCACCACCACCACCCACCATCACTGCCACCACCCCAACCACCACCTCCAGCCACCACCCACCACCACCAGCCACCACCTCCAGCCTCCCTCCGGCACACCTCCAACCGACTCATAATTATGTTTTTACTTTTTTTTTTGGCAAATAATTTCACACAAACATATTTTTTGTTTTCACTTCCTTTTTACGAAAAACAGAAATTAGAAAACAGAAACAGAAAACAGAAAACAGAAGTGTTACGAAACATAGCCTAAGTACTTCATCTTTAAAATATACCATTCGTTACAACTTTGTTGCATTATTACCAAAGATCAATCAAATTTGATTACTCCCTCCGTCCCATAAAGTTTGGTCCCTACGAAACTACGTGCAATTTTTAAACTAAAAAATAATGTACTTACCAAAATAATTTTTGAATTTTTTTTGCACTGTATAAAATTTCTCGATGAGATTTATCAAACAAGATCCATATTGACTAAAAAATTATTTTCGTAAGCACGTTATTTTTTAGCTTGAAAATTGCACGTAGTTTCGTAGGGACCAAACTTTATGGGACGGAGGGAGTAGTTTCTTTTGTTCTAAGTTACAAGAGATCAGCGGTCGCGGCATACATTACACAATCTTCCTCATCTTTTTTTATTCTAGACTGAAGTCAGTATCATGTATTGTATTTAGCTGGGGTTGTTAGCGAAATCACCACACACACAATAATGGAATACGAAAACTGTTAAGAAATCGACACATGAATTTATGTGGTTTCCCAAAACTGGGTACCTCCACGGGAGCGAGCGAGTCTATTATTATGGTAAAGTCAGTCAGGGTTTTACAACATAGAATATTTATAAGCTCTACTCTATTCCAACCCTAATTATTCCGTACCGTACAACGGGGGGTTACGCACCCAAAAAACAAAAACTTCTCGGTACCTCTCCATATGAGCCACAAATTCTAAACCTTAAACTATTCCAACCCTAATTATTCCGGCCTTGCAGCTCAGCCACAATAGTTGAATCTGTGATATTTGGCCTTCGTTAAAACTTCTCGGTACCTCTCCATATGAGCCACAAGTTCCAACAAGGGTTCACGTGCCATTGGGATTTCGTTTTACCGTTTTCTAGTGCTTCTTGAGAAAGAGTGCCCTTAGCATATTATTGAGTATTGACAGCCTATTTTAGTGTTTGATTATTCTTCTTCTAATGACATGTTCTCGTTCTAAGGAGGGATGCAACAAAAAGTGAAATAACTATACATCTCTAAAACAACGTAACTAAATATACCAACAATTTTGTTGCATAACATTACCAAGGAGCAATCAAATTTGATTATTTATAGGACTATTTTTTCAAAGAATGAAGGTACTCCAATGATGCTTCATTTCTTTCTTAATGAAGATAGAGAAATGAAGAATTGCGGTTGGAGTTTGAGTGAATAGTATCACTTTTCATATTCAGGAATAATTTTTGGTAATTGATTTTCACACTCCCCAAGTTGATATATAAACTTTTTTTTTTGTTTTTTAGCGAAACTTTTACACATAAAAAGTTCACTAAAAGGCAAATAAAGTGGTGTGGATATCAATTTGGGGGTGTAGAAATAACTCCCCTAATTTTTTGATTTTTCAATATGAATAATTGGGGTGGAGATGCTCTTAGGGATGCGAGAAAGGTCACGGCTCACACTACATATAGTCTCCCCATCTTTCTGTTTTCAAGGCGAAAGTGAGTTTTGAATATTTTAGGTAGTAGGGTATGAGAAGTTTGCGCTTTGACGCTGTAT
Organism: Vaccinium vitis-idaea; assembly: GCA_963854785.1. Classification (NCBI taxonomy): domain Eukaryota; kingdom Viridiplantae; phylum Streptophyta; class Magnoliopsida; order Ericales; family Ericaceae; genus Vaccinium; species Vaccinium vitis-idaea. The sequence goes on from OY978221.1 coordinate 706,576, forward strand.
TTTTTTTTTATAAGTCTGAAGAGTTTGAACATCATCAAGATCCATGAGCTTTGAATTTTGGTTACGAGTCATGCGATTGCTTTGATTAGCCATCTGACGACCTCAACTATAGAAATGCTTTCCCTTAAAGCCAAGATTCGCATAAAACTGAGATACCTCATCATGGAATTGGTTGAGCGAGCTAGATGATGAACTCCATCTTCAAAATTATTTTCCTTGAAGGCCACGATACACTTAGACCTTAGATTCCTCACACTTGAAATCTCATCAATCGTGGTGGAAGTGTACGTACGACACAATATCCCGAGAGTTTGCGTATTGGGTATTGACACTTGACTGCCTTTTTTAGTGTCTATTCCTCTTCTAATGACATGTTCTTAATGTTCTAAGGATTAGGATGCAACAAAAAGCGAAACAATTATTTAGCTTTAAAATAAAGAATCCTAGAAAATGTGAAATGTATAATACCTATGCAATATTGGTAATCTCTTAACTAGTAATATATGAACAATGTTGCTGCAGATCATTACTAACGAGCAATCAAGTTTTGATTATTTATAGGACTATTTTTTCATTTTGAAGAATGAAGGCACTCCAACCATGTTTCATTTCTCTCTTAACAAAGATAGAAATAAAGAATTGTGATTGGAGTTTGAGTGAATAGTATCACTCTTCATATTCATTTTTTGAATAAAGAATAATTTTTTGTTTCTTCAAAATGAGGATTTGGGTTGGAGATGCCTGTAGTGATGAGAGAGCAGTCACGGCTCACACTACACAGTCTTCCCCGTCTTTCTTTTTTCAAGGTGAAAATGAGTATTGAATATTTTAATTAGTAGGTTTTTTTATTCGTTAGCTAATAAGTTTAAACTACTGTTAAATGTATGAGACTACATAGTATCTACCACCAGCTACTAGGCCACCACTCAAGTTGTGGTCTTCCTCATCGTTGAACTGTCTATGTAGTAATTTATCAATGACGTTGCGTCTTTTGCCAACAAAACAAAGAGAGAAAAGAGCTTTATTTGTTCGTTAAATTTGAGGGCCTTAAAATTAATCAAAGAGCAAGTAAAGGGCCTTGACACCCGATAAAAACAAAAGGAAATAAACTTGCGGAACTTAAATATTTGGGTAAATTTTACTTACCTCCCCTGAGGTTTCTATCTGACAAATATAGATACCTCTCATACACTTTCTGAAATTTCACTGCGCTCTCTTACTTTTGAATAGGAGCCTTGATACAATACATGAAAAGAAAACATGAAAATGAACATGAAAACGCATCCAACGGATGAAATCCTTCCGGTACACTTTTCAAACAGTGTACCAGGCGGATCTCATCCATTGGATGCATTTTCATGTTTCCTTTCATGTTTCATACACTTTCTCTTTGAATATATACTAAGGGTACTAAGGTCATTTCACACAAAAAATTAACACCATTAGCTTTAAAGTAATAGTAGGGGGAAATCTGACAATTAGTTTCAAAAGTAAGGGAGGGCAGTAAAATTTCAGAAAGTGTAGAGGAGGTTTCTATATTTGTCAGAAACCTCAGGGGAGGTAAGTGAAATTTACCCCAAATACTTTTCATTTGGCTGGTCGGATTTGGATTTTGGAGAGAACCAATATGCAACTATATAGTTGGGTAAAAAAGCAAGTCAATTTTCAGCACTCGAAAGTCGAAACCATTCATTTTGGGCGGCTGAGGGGGCCATTTAAGCTTATGTGAGGCACTGCACATCTGAACAAGAATTCAATACACATCGCACAACAGGGTTACAGGATGATTATCGGTCCTTCGACCCTGTTTTTTTCCGAATCCAAATCGAACCTGAACAAAAATGCTGACGGATTTCCTTTCACATAGCCCGTAACCACACCCGACAAGGATCAATTCAGTTTTGTTTTGATTTCAATGCGTGTTTGTACATATGGGCATGTACCATTTATTTTTTGGAAGGCATTTATGCAAATGTATCATGGTTTGGGTTTCGGTACGAATATTGTATAAAATTGAACTCAAACCAAATCCCACCAATTTTTCAAATTACGACTAAAATCAAATTCGCAGTAAAAAAATCGCGTAAACATTGCCTTGATCTATTCGAGTGAGATTGTTATCCCTAATGCAACAAAAAAAAGATGAGGAGCACGTAAAAATCCACTTAAGATGCTGGTAGTGATCTTGATGGTATAATATATATTAGAAAACGAGCCGAACAAAGATTTGAAAGCAACAGGTCAACTATTTCTTGTGTCGCAAGAGATTTAGTCGAGTTCAGCAATGATAAAAATGATTTTATTCAGCATAAAGATTGATTTTTTAAAAGAAGTCGGAAGATTTTATTCTTGAGATACGCAAGGCCAGATGTCAAAATCTTCGAAAATGATATCTATTTCGAAATGATTTTCCCTACTTAGCGAGATTAAGTGACCCCGCTTTGACATTTTTCCCTTTGCCCTTGAATAGGGGGGCGTGAGACGGGCTCCCGTTTAATAATAAACAGTGCTAAAAGTTTTTGTTTCATTTAACTAGTATTTTTTTTTATGTATTAATCTAAAATCATGATGTAACAAATATATAATACAACAGCGCTGGATTGTTATTTGTTAATACTTCAAGTTTTCCCCGTTTATAAAGTGGCAAGAAGAAGAAGAAGAAGAATAGCAGCAGGCAGCAGCAAAGCCAAGACGATAAGGGAGATACACACACGTATATATATATATATATATAGAGAGAGAGAGAGAGAGTGAGAGAGAGAGAGCGAGATTGTGGGTTTTGAACAAAAGAGACATGCCCAACTCCGACCCAACATTTCTACTCTTTTACGCAAATCCCAAAGGTCTCTCTCTCTCTCTCTCTCTGACCTTTACTTGTATTGGTTGGGGTTTATTCTGCATCCGATTCTCCCATGTAACAGGACTTATTATACCCACATACATGTTAAAGATATGGTTTGTTAAACTGTGTTTCACTTGTTTTGTGTTTGTCTGGTTTTTAAGCTTTGTAATTTCTTGAATGGAATTTGAAAGTTGGCAAGGGAGATGGTTGATTCTACTGGTTTTTTCTGTTCACAAGATGGGTAACAGTTGCATACTTGCATGTGGTGATTTTTGGACAGTTAAAAAGTAAGAAAGAAAAGAAAACAGTCATTTGGAAGATATATTCTGGCATTGCTAGTTTAATCCTTGTATCATAATTTTCGAGTTTCCTTTTCAAGAAACGGTTTAAACTCATTTCAATTAGTATAATATGGATTCAATATAGTTTTATGAATTCTGTTTTGTTATACTTGGAGGGGAAGAAAATTTGTTCTTGGAGAAAGTATTTAATTTCAGTGGATAATTGTAAAGCGCTGACACAAACACTGATTTGGGATTTACATTTGATGTGCTGATTGCGATTTTGGCCGGGACTGCCGTATGAAAGATTCTGATTTCATCATTGCCGAAGAATGCAGGACTTTCGTATACAAGATTCTGATTTAAACTCAGCCCAATCAATGGCTCCTCATGTTGCTAAATATGCATCTTGGTGGAACTCTAGTGGATCACAAATTGAGCAATCGTTTGTGTCAAAGAATTTAAGCTTGAATATAACTCCAAATCAACTTGGCCAGAATGTGAAGCAAATGGTTTTTCAGTTTCAAGACCGGGACTCATCCTCGACTCAATCCACCAGCCAATCTTACCGTGAAGCAGCTAGTGTAGGAAGCATAATTTCATCGCAATCCGGTAATCATTGACATTCTCTGCCTTTACTGATTTTCGATTTTGGAAATAATGGAAAATTTAGATGTTATCTAGAAGTTGATGAAAGCCGGGGACTGATTAAGGGGACAGAATTGCTGGGTGATTGTATGGGTAGATGTCTTCAACTGCATCCACTGGGGATAAGTTGAAAAAGAGAATTTTTTTTGGCTCAGCAAGTTGAACAAGAGGATTGTGGAAAAATAAATTGAGTCGTGCCGGTTGAAAGACATCCAGTGGATAGTTTAAGGTTTAGAATTGATCATTATGTCGTGTTTTTTGGTAAGTGAACATCCGAGTTTTCTTCAATCAGTTTTTTCTTTGGTGATTGCATTGCACCTTCTTTTGGTCATCGCGTGGTGATGTCTGTATTCCCTTTTGTGTATTTGGTGTTTGTCTATGGTTGAAAGCTAGAAAGTGAAACAGACTTACACAAGTATTTGATGACTTACATGAAACGTTTTCAATGTATATGGTATTTATCTCTGGAAATTATGCTTAATGGCCTACTAAATAGTAACAAGATCACTGTGCTGCGTGCTCTTTTTCATTTATCGCCCTCTATATCTTTTTGGTCTCAGTATCTGTTGTTTTGGCCTTTATTTTGGTTCTAGGATATGGTGGAACTCCTGGGAAGCCTACCGTGGATCGAAATAAGGCAGCTGTATTGATGGCAACTCAGGATTGTCTTCTACCTCCTTCAGAACTTAACTATGGACAATCCTTTGTGAGTAGAATATGGGCAGGCAGCCATTAAAAGTTGGTTCTCACTATATATCATTTTGAAGACAGTCCTGTCTTTCTTTCCAGGCTTGTGTTCCTCTTTCTTACGGAGATCAGTACTATAGTGGGCTACTGGCTGCTTATGGGGCACAGGCTATGGTATGTACATGTGCACAATCTTGTTTGTTGTTTTTGTAATACATTCTAATTGCTCTTTAGTAACACCGAAGGAAGATTTAATTGAAAGAACATAAATTGCCTACTAATAAATGATCTTCATTGACCAGGAGGTTAATTTTACCTTGTGGACCTGGAGAGTGTTTGCGGTTTCAGAAAAACCCGAGGAAAGCTTTTCTCGGTGGTTATAAAGGAATTAGTAGATTAGTTGGTCGTCTATACAAGCTTTGGCGAATTTTGTCGTTGTAGATCGGCCTTGAGTTAATGCATGACTTATTATTTCTTTGGCCTTTACTTGTAAGATTCACACAATTGTTTCCATTTAATCCTTACTAATACCAAATGAGATGCAACTCTAATCTCTGCCAATGTCAGAGTTGTTACATTTCCCTTACCTTGAGTTTTCGATTTGTTTGACCTATTTGATGCCCTTCCTGATCAAATTCAAAGCTCTGGCTCCTACAGATGTCCTTCTTTCCCCCCGGAAAAGGGGCATCTGGAGGAGTGATCCATTGTCCTAATCACAGTGCTTTCCTAGGAATTATGCTTTCTCTTTTTGTGGCGTATGGTTCTGTAAAATGGAGTTTTTTCCCGGATTACGTACCCAATGCAAAACTCTTGCTTTACTGCCACCGTTGTCCTTCAAGTGCTGGTTTATAGTTCCATATCTATATTTGCTCCTTAGAGGATTGGGAATTTATGACTTCTAAATGCAAGATACTTGTAAACGTTGTTGTTGTGGCTGTTGTCTTGCCCTTTCATGCATCCACTACCATCACCTGACTTTTCTACATTGATTTCGTCTGCCTTGTACAGTTGTTTTCTCTAAGTAGAAAAGGAGGAGAACCATTTATGCTCTCTCGTGAAAGAGTGTCTGGGTGAAGGGTCATTCACCTATTCTGTCGAACTCTACACGCTAGACCTCCTTTTCGCCTTATAGTATCTTTTTTAGCATCCATGCATAATCAATTTCATCAAACTAATATTATGCTGACTGAGATTCTTCAGAGTTAACAAATGAGGTCTATTAAAAACACCATGCCATCCTAAATATGCACTTTTCCTGACTTCTTTTTTGACTTGCATCTCCTTTGTTCTTATTCTGCTATGCTTTTCTTCTCTCACTGCTTTGTTTATTACACACTACGCTATTAAGGTATCGATGCTAGTTGGTTGTTAAAGTAGGGAAGAAGACGATGCCTGACCTAAAATTTTGTGAAAATTCCCGTACATGGTTTCAGCTAATGGATTCCACAAAATCCAGAGGTTGTAAGGATGCTAATATTCTTGTCCTTGATTTTATCTCTGGCTTGATCCTTATTTAGATTGCACCACATATGGTGTATAATTAACCACCTCCTATGTGTTTTATCTGCAACCATTTTATGAGGTACTTACCAATGAAGTGTCACCAGATTCATCATCCCCAGATGGTAGGGATGCCATCTGCTCGAGTGCCGCTGCCTCTTGATCTTCCCCAAGACGAGCCCATTTATGTTAATCCGAAACAGTATCGTGCGATTCTCAGACGGAGACAATTCCGTGCCAAGCTTGAGGCTCAAAACAAGCTCGCTAAATCTCGAAAGGTATGAGCACATTTTTTGGTCAACTTCCTCCTCCCTTGTGTACTCCCTCCAATCAGTTTGGAGTGTAACATTATTAGTACTTCACTATTACTGGGATAGGTTTATTTATCCGATGGGACTATCCATCCCTCAAGTAGTAGTCCAGTCAAACAAACGGCTCTGAAGGCCGAATAATTCAATCAGGGTTATCGTACGGAGTAATAACCATGTCATATCTCCCAAAAGATTGTATATCCCACGCTTGCTCAGAAGGATTACGAAAATTCTCAATCAGAAATAATTTCCCACAGGATTAGTATCTCATGGTTAATCCAACTAATCAAACTGGACCAAAAAAGCTTATTCTCTGATTAGTCTTTTTTTCAAATTCACAGCCTTATCTCCACGAATCCCGCCATCTACACGCTTTAAAGAGGGCTAGAGGCTCTGGTGGACGATTTCTGAATACGAAGAAGCTCCAAGAGCCGACCCCAACTTCCACTGCTAATGGAAAAGATATCTCTGGCTCAACACAGCTCCACTTGAGCACTAATATAGCAGAATCCACTGCTCAGCCATCGGAATATTTCAAAGAGGGAGGAGCTTCGAAAAGCTCTTGTTCGTCAACCTCTTGTTCTAACATCACAAGTGCCGCCAGCAACGAAAATTTCTTCCAGCAACAAGATTTTAGGTTCTCCGGTTACCCTTCTTGCTTTAGTAGGGTGGTGTAAGGTGGTGGGATTAACCAGCACCATCTCTCTCAGTCCAGCAGTGAGAGATTTGTCCGAAGACAACTGAATCTTTCTTCCGCGCCATTGGTTGTTGATCCAAGAACGCGGATGCTGATGGAAGGGGAAGTCATCCTTGGCTCTGTTTGTTTACTTTGTTATATGTTGTATTACGTTTATGTGTATTAGTACCTTTTAACTTAGGTTTACCAGTAACAAGATACTGGTATTTTGGAAAAAACATCATGATTTAAGTGGAGTTCATGGTGTTTTGGATTGGAAATCACTTCACTATGGTGATTTGGTTTGATTCTGAAGAACTGTAATTTGGTCTAGCAAATAGATCCCAAGAATAATAGTAATCTGTAATAAAACGAGAATTATGTGCCATTGCAATATGGAATTTAGTGGGTTTTTTTTACTATTTAGATTGTTGAATTTGGGTTTTCCGTGTGCCGCCCAGCCCAACTATATGTTTATATAAAGGCTGTGACCGATAAAAATCTTTGACAATCTTGGACCAAATTGACTGTCGACAAGGGCGGCTAAGATGTGACTACTCTATGCCGGTTGAGATGTGATAGAGGCGAAACTAGAATTTTAAGTTAGCGGAGTAAAAAATTAGACATACATGCAAGTTATTTTTTCTATTTGCTCCTGCAAAAAAAAATTAAATTAAGGGAGCAAAGAAAAAACTAATAAATGAAGAAGTGAATTCTAACGTAAATATACAGTGATACATGTGTTTTTGCTCTATAACTCATCCCAATGACTTATTATATTATGAAAACAATGTAAGATAATCTTATTTATAAAACTATCAACTCTCAAAAAGAAGAAAAAACTTAAGAATTCTATGAATTTTAATTAAGTTGTGGTAATTTTTGAACTTTTACAAGGGTAAAATTGTAAAATTTAGCTCCAGAATATCAAAAATCCGTGTGAGAAATTGAATTGTCTTATCTCTAGATAGCTATTCCCATGGATGTGATTTGCTCTCTGCCGTCCAAAAAGAGGCCGGTACAAGATTGTTCTCTCCTTTCTTTGGAGAGAGGTGACATGAGGCTTGTGGTATAGCTATGTTATTAGTAAAACTTAAAGGACCACTTCTCTAAAATTATGTTTTCGTTTCGAACGTACTGTATGATAAAGCATTCTTGGAAAATAAATAAAAAACTGTAAGATGATAGCCAGTGTGTCAAAATTGAATATCATGCGATTGCAGGATTGGAGTGCTTGCTTCAGTATGTTGGCTAGTAATAAAGCCAATGGGGATGTAAATAATGTAATTAGCGGTACAAGGATCCTCTAATACGATTACTTCTCTGTGTGATCTTTTTTATTTTTTATATTTTATATAATCAAGTGTCCGGGTCAGCTTATACACACCTCGGCTAATTCCGGGGCTTTAAAGGTAACGACCGTGCATAATCCTCAGTGGCTTCAAGGCTTGGAATGGTTGGTCTCCGTGAGATTCGAACATGCGACCTCATGGTCAAGTACTAATTTTTTTCTCATGTCCACTTTTGCTAACTCCTTGAGGTTTATGTGTGATTCTTGATGTGACGTAAATACTTGTGTGATTCTTGATGTGACGTAAATACTTGTGTGATTCTTGAGGTTACGTGTGATTCTTGATGTGACGTAAATACTTGTGTGATTCTTGATGTGATGCCAAATGAGATTCATCACCATATGAATTTGTACATATTTGTAAATCTCACGTGATGCAAAAAAATTTATTATAAGCAAAACACTAGCTCTCGATTGTTTTTAAGACAAATATAGTTCGTTCAATTGGACGCCTAAGTCTAATATACAATTTTCTTTTATGCATGGGACATATATCGAGATCTACAAAATGAACAGTTTGAATTTTTTAAGTAAAGAGGTAGAAGAAATCTTATTTGAATTTTTTAGGTAAAGAGGTAGAAGAAATCTTATTAAACAAAACTGCCGGCCAAAACCAGCGAACAAAAACCACGGCCGCGAAACCGTCGGCCAAAACCACCTACAAAAACTAAGCAAAACCTCCTACAAAACAAACGGCCGGCTAAAACCGCCTACAAAACTAACAAAAAATACAAAAAAAGGGCAGGAAAACAAAGAACGTCGGAGAAAGTTGCCGGAGATGTCACCCACCGCCGTCTGCGCCGCTGCCGTCGTTGTCAGGAGCCGGATCTGGAAACCTCAGATCCGGCTCCCCCTGGTCCAAAAATCGGGCATGGTCACCCATACCGGAACGAAGAGGATCGTCCGCCACGGCAACTCTCCAAACGCCAAAGAAGTACAGCCATAGAGAAGATTGGCGAGTCGGGAGGAAGGGAGGTCGGGTAGGCGGGTGGAAGGGGTGCGGAGGGGGAGGGGGTGATGGTGTGGATCGATCGGCCCCCAGGGGCGAAGCCTGGGACGGAGCCGCCGCCCACTTCTCTCTTTCTCACATGCTTTCTCTCTCTCTCTCCTCTCACTTCTCTAGTTTCTTGAACAGTTTGAATTGGTAAGACAATTGTATTTTATTTTCCCTCACAAGAGCAAGAGAGATCGCATGAGATACCGTCACACGCAAGCGACGCTGCTCCTGTTGCGTGAAAATTCTTGTTCTTTCTATTACTTGGGGCATATTTTGATTGGCCAAGCTTTGACCCAGTTAGAAAAAAGCAAAGACCCAACTCCATTGTCATTGTCAATTTTACTGTATCGTCAATTTGTCATATATGTGATTATTTAGCAGTAATTGTCATTGTATAAGTTTAATTCTTACATATACATATATGCTGATAATTAAAGTTTAAGATCTTGGGTCCCTGACTGACTATCTTGGTACGGAAATCTCTCAAGACGTCACGCAAGGGGATTTTGATTCGCAATTGAGGATCTCTTTCTTTTTTTTTAGTAATCGACTGTCCGGGCCAACATACGTGTACTGATTAATTCCGCAGTCATGAAGGTAACGATCAAGCATAATTCCCAGTGACCCCAAGAGTTTCTTGGTAAGGAGAATCGAACATGAGACCTTAGATAAGAACAAACTCATAATTACCAAGGCAAAATCACTTTGTGAACCCATTAGGGATCTCTAGCCAATTGCTCTCAAAAAGCATGATTTTACATAGAGATGTCAATGGTGTGATTCGATTCGGTCATTGGTAAAATCAAAACCAAAACCAAATGATACCATTCCAAAACCTGCGGTAACCGGTTCAGTTGTTCACTGAAATTGGTGGTCAATATTTTTGATCACCCAAGTATAATCAACCAAACGAAAGCACGGGAGATTTAATCCTTTGAAGTTGGGGCCGAAGAATTTTAGAAGAAGCAGTCAGTCTCTTCCCATGCATTTGACTCAAGAGGAAATTGGTAGTTTTGAGAAAAGGGTGGAGGAACAAATCTTAGCCTCTAAAGTCACGGAGAAAATCCTAGATGTTCACCTTCTTCCGGGGGATGAGGCAATCTTAAAGGAAATGATTCAAGCTAACCTCAAAAAAACTCTTTGGCTTAGTTTTGGGAGGTTTTCTTTTGGGTGTTTGTGTTTCCTTTAGTTTCTTGTTGGTGGGCTGCGGTGGTGTCTCGGCGTGGCTAGGGTTGCTTTCGATTTTTGGGTGTTTGTCGTTCCTTTGGGAGTGGTTTGGTTGGGCTGGCGCCATTTGGCTTTTTTGAGGTTTTTTTTTTTTTGTTTTGGAGGCTTCGGGTGTTTCGTTTTTGCCTGTTTTTTGTGGTCTTTAGCTTTGTTTGTTTCTTTCATTCGACCTCGGTTGGATGTCTTCTCCCTTTCTTGATGTACCCTTATCGAGTTTCATTTATAATATTTCTTTTTGCGATAAAAAAAAAAGATGAAAGCACGGGAAAGAAAATTAGGGACAACGTAAATTATCAGTGCAATTAACAGAAAGGAATCAATCTTCCAAACAAAAAAAAAATTACATCGGACAACAAAGTCAACATAAAATTCCTCTTTCAAAACACACAAAACGGCGATACATACACTCTCTGGGAGCCACTCTCAGCCACACCCTCTCTCACATGGGGTGGGGTCCCCACATCTGGGCCCCACACTCCATGTGAGAGAGGGTGTGGCTGGGAGTGGCTCCCAGACAGTGTATGTATCATTTTTCAAACACAAAAGGGGAGAGTGATAGATGTCAATGAAACTAAAATATATCATACAACAAAAACGCCAAAAAAAAAAAATGTTAATACAGCATAGAGTGAATCTATCTTCCAAAGTTTAATTTTCAGCTTTCATTCTCGAACTTCATACAATTGAAATAAATAAGGGACATAAAATCGAAACCAAAACTGAACCGATAGAATTTTTAAAATTTAAAATCAATACCATACCTGAGATTGCTCACAAGTCAACTGAAAGATTCTTCTCTTTAGTGTTGTTTAAATTCACTTTTGCCGGATTGGATCTCCAATTTTTTTACCTAAGGTAGTAACATAGGAGTATTATTATTGAAACTTAAAAGTCAAATGCTTTTGTTGTTTTCTTTCATTTTTGTCATTTGACAGGTAAAAATAAACTCCTTGATTAAATTCTGTTTTTTATATTAGGAAAATGCTAACGTGTGCCCAATAGACACACGTTAAGGTTGAAAAAGTGTATTGATGGGACATTCAGATCGGACATTCGTATCTAGTCTATCAATTTGGATACGAATCAAATGTATATCATTTTTATTTTTTGATAATCACGTCATATAAAATTTGACTTGATTTCAATAGCAAATTAGAATGATTTGTTGATAGCCTAGCATTTGATTGTGTCGTTTAAATATAGTCGTGTGTATATGTATATGTATGTGGGAGCGGTTCCGCTAACACTTATTTTGATATACATTTTGACACAATTTTTTTTCTAGGTCCCACTTATTGTATCATTTTTTTTTTAGAACTTTCCTGATATATATATATATATATATATATATATATATATATATATAGAGGAACTCTCTAGTCCGGGACCCTTGGGTCCGGATCTCATAGTTCCGGATCAAATTTTGACGATCCGAGCCAGCCGTCCAATGTGTTCAAAAGGTGTTTTCCAAGGCCAACGCGAGAAATCTTCAAAAAAAAATACCGGGAAGGGCTTGATCCACGCAATTTTGTAAATATGCAGTTTTTGTGAAAAATTGCGTGGATCAAGCCCTTCCCGGTATTTTTTTTTGAAGATTTCCCGCGTGGACCTTGGAAAACACCTTTTGAACACATTGGACGGCTCGGATCATGCAAAAAATACCGGGAAGGGCTTCAAAACGCTTCGGTCCGGGACTTCCGGGATCCTTGACAGGATCTCCGGCGTATATATATATATATATATATATATATATATATATTAGGAAAGTTCTAAAATCAGCCCAGTGGGTGGTCGTTAAAGTGTAAAAAGTATACTAAAATGTATGAAAAATGTATAAAAATGAATGAACATATGTTAAAAAGTGTAAAATGTAAAAAGTACATTGGATTTTGTGTTTTTTTTTTTGTCTTCTTATTTGCTTGAAGAACCCTATACATTAATGTGAATGGTCTTTCGGTTCTCAAGAGATCTCAGGGTGACGGGTGGCAATATTTAATATTTTTAACTTATTAACTTCGTGTGTCACAAGTACGTAAATGAAAAAATGAATAAAATCTTAAGTTCATTATTTTCTAGTGGAATGGTATCTTAGCTGAATATTAATATATTGCAATTGGGTGGTTCTATTAGAATCCATGAATTATCTCTCTAGCCTCATACAATTTTAAAATCGTTTTATGTTTGTTTACCCCAACATAAAAAGACAGCTCAAGACTACAATTCTAATGGCCCTGTTCGTTTCCCAGTTTAGTTTTGATAACATCATCATTTTCCTCATTTCTCTCTCTAAAGTACATGCATAGTGCCTTGCACATCTCCCAGCGTGGGAGAATTAGTTTTTTAAGGAAAATGTTCTTTTTTTTTTATTAGACTCGAGGGAAATAGTAAAGTTAGGATAGAGAGTTTGATTTTGGGAATTTTTGGAAAGTGACTTGCTAAATTTGTAAAAGGTGTTTTTGAAATTAAATTTGGTGTAAAATTTGGTGCTCCTAATAAGGATGCCCTAAGAGGATCTCGGATTGTAACTGGATCGTTGGCGACGCTCTGATACGACTCGTAGGTGGAGGAGAATCCTTCACACACTGATGGTATATGAAACTCACTAAGTGATTGAACAAACACTCACAATTTTATTGAATTTCACTCAATATGAAAAATACAAAGGAGGAATATTTCTCTCCAACTCTTTGATTCTCTTGCTCCACACTTGATGTATATTGATCTACTACAGATTACAAGACTATTTATAGGCAGGACAAGATAATAAAACAAATACAAGATAAACTCTCATTTATGGAACAAATTACAAATACTATCATGGAAGCTAAAGTCTTCAAGTTTGATGTTGAATAAGTGTTCCACGTTTTTGTTATGAGTTGTTGAGATATATGGCCACCTCTATCGACATTACAATGTCATCGCTTATTCACCGCAACCACCACCAACACCACCACCCCCTCCACCACTATCACCATTACAATGGTCTAAAATACCCATTTCAGATTAACTCCAGTGTGACAACTATGTCACTTTAATTTTATGTGTCCCTTGGAGTTGAAAAGGTTGAAATTCCGACGCACAAAGAGAAGTAATTCCAACAATTGCATTTCTAATTGTCCCCCTCCCTTACATTGCCTGTGGCCCTGATATTTCTTGTAACCAATATTTTGGTAAGACTTTTGCAAACATCATTGGCCTATAATTACAAAAATTGCAGTATTATTTACTGAACAGAAGAATTAAATTCGGTTCTGGAAAGAATATCGCATTATTTCACTACTACCTGCTTGAAAAAGAACAGAGACAAACTAACTAACTTTATTCGATTGGAAGGTGAAGCTGTGTCTCAAATACAATTTGGCTCATCTGTTTTCCTTAATTTACTCACATCCATGTTGGGACAAGTTTCCTTAATTTCTTCTAAAATGCTTGTGTTTGGATCTGTATACAAGATTGCCCAAGAAGAAAATAATGCTATGATGACCACTTTCGAAGATCATATAATGTATCATCAAAGAGTTAGTAGAGTACATGACAATGGTACATTTTCTTGGGAAACTATGAGGTTTCTTCAATTTCAAGAGAAAATTCATGTAGTTGCCGAGCCAAAACAATGTCACTTTGATTATAGACTAGGTGGGTAGCGCCGTGTTACGCACGTACGCGGCAACCCGTTAATACCAGTTGATTTATTTTATGTTCATTTTAGAGACAAATGGATGTTCAATGCATGTTGGTTTTCACAGTTGTAATGGAACAATACATGGGAAAGTCAGTTCAAGAGAGGGAGTTTTCGTTAACTCTATTACAATACATGCAGATTTTTGTAATTATTGAGCGGTTATCGACTCAATTTTAATCGCTTCTCAGAAAGAGCGCAAGCCAAAAAAGTACTTCGGAATCAAAAAATTTGGAATCTAATGGTACAATTTCTCATGGTTGTTTTCTTTGTGAATAACCACAACCCAGATTCTAAGTACAAACGAGACTGCAAAGGTTGGGATTCTCTGAATCCTCATCGGGATTCTTTGTGATCATGTAGGATCATACTGGCTTACTTTAATTTGCACTCTGTATCCTCGTAACATCTGTATAGAACGACATTGGATCTTGCCATATTAAACACAATTTCATCTAATTTACAATAAAAGAAACAAAACATCCAAGTCACTTGGTTATATCCTTCATGCCAGATTCGTAGTTGTAATAAAGACAAATCTGCGGTTGTTTGATGCACAAATTTCTTTGATTAAGATCCTATATATCTCAGTTCAAAAAAAAAAAGATCCTATATATCTGGAACATAGCAACAGAAAGTGAAACTCTTGCATCTTAACAAGAAAGTGAATGGACTTAAATCTGGTGAAGGTTCACAATTTGAAAACAGTTGAAAAATGAAAACCAGAGTCAAAATCAATAGACTTCATTGCCATGAAAAAACCTCATAATATGAGAAAATCCTGCATCTGCAAACCTGCTTCAGTATTTGTGGTTACAGATTTCCAGCACTCAACAGGCAGGATTGAAAGGAAATGAAGACATTGAATAGTAAAACAAGTTTGGTTGCAATCAACGGAGGTACAAAACTGAATAATGATGAAGTATATTTACACTCCGAAATCTACAACAACAAAACTATGGAGAAGATTGCAGTTTATAATTTAGCAGCCGAGACCTTCAAAACTGAAAGAATGAAATTGCAAAACTCAGTAAATCATCACCAGTAATCATTGCAGGAGCAGGCCCCATCTCTGAAATGGTGAAACCGGTTAGAATCCCTCAACACAATTTCTCTCCCCTTCACCGTCGAGATGTACTTCATAGCATTGTGGCAATCTCCACACACGCGAAGATTCTTAAATACCGTAATACGCTTAGGTTTTGACGTGTTTATAAGACCAAATGTCACAGCAATTTTCTCGCTGTGCTGGAGCAGAAATTTCTCCTTGTTTTCATCTTCCAAATCTTGAAGAACAGAGCTCGTATCGGGGACATAACCCACCTCCTTTATCTCGGAAACCAATTGATTGAGTTCTTTGTATATTTCCTTCACTTGGGGATGAGCAGTATCCCCAACATGAAACTTATGCACCGTATTTTCTATCTCTATCCAGCTGCTGCCAACTTCTTTTCCCAAATTCTTCTTTTTCATGGTTTTTCTAATTTCTGCTACATTGTCCCATCGGCCCACGGAAGCATACAAGTTTGATAGCAAAATGTACCCTGCTGAATCATTTGGCTCTTTCTCAATAACCATTTCAGCAGCATGTTTTCCAAGCTCGATATTACCATGGACTCGACAAGCTCCAAGCAATGTGCGCCAAACCAAAACATCAGCTGCGAAAGGCATTGAGTTAATGAGCCGCATGGCTTCCTCTAAGAAGCCTGATCGGCCCAATAAATCAACCATACATGCATAGTGTTCCATTCTAGGGCTTATTTCGTATTCTTTGTACATTGAGTTGAAGTGCTTCCACCCCTCGTCAATCATACCCACGTAGCTACAAGCTGTAAGAACAGCAATATAGGTGACATCATTTGGCTTTACGCCAGCATTCAGCATTTCTTGGAACATTTCCAATGCTCTTGTTGCAAACCCATGTTTTGCTAACCCTGTTATAATAGAAGTCCATGATACCACATTCAAATGTTCCATTTCAGAATAAACTTGCAAAGCAGCTTCCATGTTTCCGCATCTTGAATACATAGAAATTAAAGTATTCAATATGGCCTGATTTGACTCAAACCCTGCTTTTAGTAACCGAGCATGGATTTGTTCACCCTTAGCCACTGCACCTATACTAGCAGCTCCACTCAAGAGACTAGCGAATGTGAAAGCATCAAGTACGATCCCAGTATGCTCAATTTGATGGAATATTTCAAAGGCTTCATTACAATCCAAGTTCTTTGCATATCCATCAACGATTGCGTTGTACGAAACCAAATTCTTCTCAAATAGAATTTCGAAAGCTTTCCGAGCATCTTCCATCCTACTAGATCGAGCATACATGCTAATAAGAGCATTCCCCACACAATTAACTGCTGCAAGACCCATTTTCACCACATGAGCGTATATCTGTTCACCGGTATCAGGATCAGAAAGGTTTCCACATGCTTTGAAAAGGCTGGAAAAGGTGAAATGATTAGGTAAAACTTGATCCTTAATCATACTGCAATAGAGCTCAATGGCTTCCCTACTATGCCTTCCACTCTGCGCATAACCTGCGATAATCGAAGTCCAAGAGATAACATTATGAACAGGGATAAGATCGAAAACTTTCCTCGAATTAAACATAGATCCATCTTCTGCACATTTCGCATACATGTCCACCAAACTACAGCCAACACAATCATCTAAAGCCAACCCATATTTAACCACTTGAGCATGCAATTGCTGCCCGAACGATAACAGCCCTAACTCTGCACATGCAGAAACTAAACTAGTAAAAGTAAACTTATCCGGTAAATAACCACTCTCTACCATTTCGATAAACATCTCAGCGGCTTTCCTTCTTTTACCCATCTGAGAATATCTAGTAATCATTAAAGTCCAAGAGACTGAATTTCTTTCAGGCATTTTGTCGAACACTTTCTTTGCTGAACCCAAGTCACCACTTCCCTTTGCAAACATGTCTATCAATGCACATCCAACACAGACATCAGACTCAAAATACCCAGTCTTTATCACAGATCCAAAAACTATATCCCCAATCCAAGCATTCACAGCATTCGAACACGCCCGAATCACTGCAGCAAAGCAAAACTGATTCGGGTATTCTCCAAATTCAAGCATGTTAATAAAAGTAGCTATAGCTTTTGATTCCATATCGTTATGTGAAAAACACGAGATCATTGCACTCCAAGAAATCATGTCTCGACGCTCACCCATGTTTTCAAATATAGCATTGGCCGTTACCCAGTCATTGTTTTTCGAATACAAGCTGATTAGTGAGTTGAGTGTGACCGAGTTGGGCTCGAGTTGCGACTCGGATAATTTGGCGTGGACAAGTTTACCCAGATGGAATTGGCGCGTTCTGATGCAGGATTTAAGGAGGACGGAATAGGTGACGAGGTCGGGGGTGAGGCCTTGTTGGGCCATGAGATCAAGGGTTGAGATTGCCTGGTGGAGGTGGCCAACATTGGCTTGATGGATCAGACGGTTCTTCAAGTGTTCGAAGTTTGGGTTTTTGAGGGTTTGGGTTGGTGATGTCTTTTGGCGAGATTGGTTCATGGTTTGTGGTGAAGGTGGAACCAATTGCGCGGGAGATGGTAGAGAGAGATTGATCATTGCGCGCTCTCTACTCTCTCACTCCCTTTCTGCTTCGAATGCGATTCAGGTCACTCCCTTTCTGCTTCAAATGCGATTCAAGAAGTGCGCAGAGTGTGTTGTACACTTGTACTTCCCTGATTAGTGATTATCTTCACAAAAAAAAAAAAGGGAAAAGGGGAAAAAAATGAAAGTAAAGTTTGTTTTTTTTTTTTTGGTGCCTTTTTTTAGCTTTTGCGAATTCTATGTGGCAAGTGGTAACTAGCTCATGCGGTATAGCTCTTGGATATCCCACACTGTCCCACAGGATCGAGTCTCATTCTCCCTCTCCATGTAAAAGATTAAGAATGACGAATGACCAAAAAAAAAAATGAACACTATACGAGGATAGACTTTTTTTATTTTTTTTAAACAAAAAGTTAAAAAACCGATAAGAGTAACGGGGCCTGAGTTATATACAACGTTGAAGTGGAAGTGTAGAACCTTTCCACGTATGATAGATCAAGTCCAACTGGTGGTTGGATAAGAGTATCTGCAATGACCTAACCAAAACAAAAAAGGTTGCCAATGTTAGCAATATTTGTAAAAAAAAAAAAAAGTACTTACATTGGAACAACCTCTTAGCTACTGGGAGTAACAAAATTCTGACCATTGAACAACCAAAACTACAGTTCAAAACAAAAAAACAACCAAAACTAGCAATTTTTTTGCCAATAACCAAATTTATTGTACCTCACATTTACTCAATCAAGTACACTCATCACTACACAAAAACACAAAAATCTACTCTCTTTCTCTATCAACAATGTTTTCAAAAGATTATTATTAAAAAAAATTGTTTTTTGAAAAAACTTTTTATTTTTCTAAAATTTGTTTGTGTTTTTCAAAACTGTTTTTTTTTACCCCAAAACCGTGTTGTCTAAAAATTTGTGTTTTTTTGAAACTGTGTACGTCAAAACTGTTTTTACCAAAAACTATTTTTTTTGTTAAAAAAGTTTTCAAAAAAATTATTTTAAAAATAAAGTTACGAAAACTATTTTTTTTGTAGCTTGAAAAAGTGATGTGGCAAGTTTTTGGTTATTCAAGTTTGAAAAAGTGACGGAGGGTCCATTGTTTTTTATTATGGATAGAAAACACCAATGTGAGACTTGACATTGTTAACTTTAGCAACCTCTAAATGGACAACTTTTAGTTATTCAATTTTGATCAGACCATTGAGAGGTCTTAGTACTATCATCAAAGGATTCAACGGCGAAAGTAATTTGTTCCAAAGTTTTGTCGTCAAAGTGTTGTCATATAACGGCCCGTTTGGATGCCGGAGATGATTTTGGGTGGATATGTAATGAGGGTGGATTTGAAGGTGGATTTGTAATGAGGGTGGATTTGTAATGAGGGTGGCCCCACCTCATAAGAAGGGTGGATTTGTTAATGAGGTGTTTGGATGGTATTTTGAGAATGGGGATTTGAAAGGTGGATTTGATAGGATAAGAGGGCAAATTACCTATTTGCCCCCAGTTTGTTATTTTAATAAAGTAAATGGATTAATTTGTTTATAATAACAAAAAATACATAATAATTAAAATAAATACATATTAAATACAAAAAAATATTGAACCTGAATTAGAACCAAAAAAATAATTTACGGGAAAAAATTAATAATTATTTATTTATATATATAAATATAAATATATATATATATATATATGTATATATAATTTTTTTTTGGTTATTTTTTTTTGTTGAATGGTGAGTAGATGGTAGTTGAATGGTTAATGTTTGGTGGAGTGGTAGATAGATGATTGAATGGTGGGTTTGTGATTGAATGTTTGATAACATTTTCTTTATAAATACCAGACAAAACTCATATTTTTTTACAACCAAATTTTGAATCATAAAAAGAAGTCTGTATTTCATTTGTGTTTTTTACTTGGTTTCAATGGCACGTCATGGTTGGACCGAGGTGGAGGAGGAAATTTTGCTCCAGTCCCTTACGACCCTTGTAGATCAGGGTGTTTGGCAAAGTAATTTTGGATTTCGTCCCTCCTATTCAGAAGTCCTAAAAAATGAGATGCAAGGTTGTTTCCCAGAAGCTGGTATTACAAAAATTCATATCGAACGGCAGATTAGGATTTGGAAGCGAGATTTTTGTTATATTAATCAGTTACGTCAAGTTGATGGAATTGGATGGGATGAAAATGAAAACAGCTTGGTCGTGGAAAATGATGAAGTTTGGAACGAATTAGTCCAAGTAAGTACCAAGTCAATACGCAAGGTTTATTTATTTAGTTCTTCTTATTTAATATAAATTTCATAGTAAATTTTTTTTGTAGGGTCGTCCACAATTTGCAAATTGGAATATGAAAAAATTTCCCAATTATAATCGATGGCACTATTGCTTCACACCTCAGAACGGTGGGCAAGATGGTGCGAAAGGACCCACAAAAAAAATTGCAACTTTCTCCACAACTGTTACATTCCTAGAGTTTTGTAGGCCTCTTTCCTCTAACAAATGGCACAAAACCATGAAAGTATGCCTATTAACCCTCAATAGGTCGTGGCAATCAGTATCAGAACCCCGAACTACCCTATTCAATGCATCTTTTTGGGGTTTATAGACATCGGGATTCATACGAATACGGTGCCTTCGTCCAAACCGTTCGTGAATCAAGTCCATTATTAACATATAAACCATGATAGTAGTATTGACTACTCTCATGAAACATATGATAGCTACCAAAGCGTTACGCTTTCTCTTGTTCCTTCGTTCACGTTTCGTTAATCTTGCCATCTGTTTTGAAATCAAACATCTTAACGAATTAGGGTAACCAATGATATAATGGGATATTAGCTCAACCATTCAACATTGGTTTCATCAATTAGGTCAAGCTCATTACTAACAAAACAATTTACACCAAAGTAGTTCAAAATGTGGAGCAAATTAGGGAATAAAATGCTTTTTCAATCTGTTTATTAACATTATACCGAACTGTCAACGGTCAAGCAATTAGGGCCAAGTAAAAAAATCAGAAATTAGGGCAAACTGTGAAACCATAATAGATCTTACCAATTAAGGACAGATTTCATCATTTTGTTAGGGCAAACTCAAAAATATAGCACTCCCAAATTTCAATCTCAGGTAAATGACAAACTGAAATACCCACAAAATGAGTTCATGAAACCGTGGAGCCATTAGGGCAAAATGAGAAACCAGAAATTAGGGCAAACTGTAACCATCATAAATCGAACCAAGCTCAACAAAAATCTCAGCAATTAGGGCAAACTCGTAATCATACAGTCCCATTAAATCCCAACAATCAGATGTAAACTCGAAATCATAGCAGTCGTGGATTTTCATATCAAAAACGAGTTCGAAATTTCCCAAAAATCGGTTTTCGAAACCACAAAATCCCCAAATCGAGAAGAAACAATCACCAACAATGGAGTAATGACGAAAAATGGAGTATACCTGACTGAAATACCTTGAACCAGAGAAGTCGAGATGAGGAACAGCAGTCGCAACAATGAGCAAACGGCGACTTGCCTCTTCTCTCTTCTCCTTTTCCTCTCTTCGAAAAACAAACCCTACTGATCAGATCGGGATTGTACACGTACAATACCCTGATTTGCAAGGGTAAAATCGTACCAAAATTCACCAAAACCCCCCGGATTTGCCAACGATAGGGTACACGACAGCGTTCGCAAATCCACCCCAGGGCTGATTTGCAATCCCTACAGTAAAGAAGTCGGGGGAGAAGAAGGGGCAACCAAACGGTGGATTTGAGGTGGGCCCGGGATAACAAGTCAGGCCGCTTGTTATATCCGGGTGCAAATGACGCATCCAAACGGGCCGTAAGAGTCCTCTTGCGAGGAAAACAGAATTCTTCAGCATATATATATACCAAATCAGAGATGAAAGTTTCCCGCGCTATTGTGAAACGTACTAATTTTATTTCTTACAGGTGATTTCTCTCTTTGAAACAACAAAACCTACATTAACTTTACAATTGATCCCTGAGTGGTCTACCGAAAGCTCAATATGTAAAAGACTAGGAATCAATTACAGCAATGACACATAAGTAGCTGTTCGACCCAAGGAACTACACGAAACATGTGTGCTAGACCTAAAAGCATTCAGCTTTTCTTCATCGTCAACTCTGCTGCTGCAACAGTTCTCAACTGCAGGAAATGAAGCTCCAAATGTGCATGAGAAGTAGAGAAAATATAATGAGGAAATCTAAAGCAGCTCTACAGTACAATGAAAACATCAGACGCAACTAAGATTTTGACTAAGAAAAGAATAATATTTCAAGAAGTTGCCTCCATGGGTTGTCAACTAGAAGGAAGATGTTAGTAGGCATCCGGCAGTGCTGCTATCTCAAAATACGAAGTTTCGGAAAGGTAAAGAGTTTTGATTGAACTATTTTGAGTGGAAAAGCTATTTAAGCAAAAAATACGGGTCTTCTAAATTCCTTCCCGATCTGGCTATCCTGTCCCAGTCTGCAACCATGAACTCTTTCCCCCATGCCTTCATTTCTTTGTGGAAATCATTGGTTGATCTCCTGGTTCTACCTCTGGATTGCCTACCAAATGCAACTGCCAACTGGGGACATAGGAACTGAACTCCAGACCCGGCCTTTCCTGAGAGTAGTTTGCCTATATCTATAAGTAAATTGGTTCCTCGAGGCAAGGTATGTTCAAGGCAAATGACAACATCAGACACAAATAATATATTTTCTTCTGGGCTTGGCTAGAATTGACCCCTTGGGTTACGGGGGAACAAGAAATAAGGGAGAAAGAGATTCCAGCGTTACCTCGGCTCCAGGAATGGCTGATGAATCATACATAATTGATTGTCTAACGATTGAAGTTATATATTACCCTAGCTCTGGAATGGAGAAAAAAGAACAAGCAAAAGGGAGATCCCCCAAAATTAGTTACTACTCGGGCCTCTTCGTCTTTAAGGAGCAGAGGAGAACCTCAAACGTGGATAGTTGGATATCCCCGGACCACCCATTGCTCTACAGAGTTTGCCGTACAATCTATCTATAAACCAAACTGCACTAAGGGCCTTGGGCAGTCGGCCCCTTCACCACCTCCCGCTAAGGCTAAGTAGTACTCCATCCGCGCCCAGACTATTACTGACACTACAAAATATATACTACTGGACAACACGGATGATAATTACATTCTTGATTTCTTGAAGAAGTTTCTCACATATGGTTTTAAGATGACCTTAATTTTTTTGGCATAGTGCCACTATATTCGGTACAATTTACTCTCTCACATAAACAAACCAAATTCATATTTCACCAGAAATGCAAGACTTTATAGCATAAACCCCTTTATCAGTTCATCTAGGAACATTTATTTCGAAAAACAAAAACATTGTATCTATTTCACTAGCCAAGCAATAATGTCTCCGTATAATGCAGATGGCATCGATTTTACAAGGTCCAAAAATATGTCATTTTTTAATGGGAAATTGCTCGATCAGATATTACAGACACAAATAAGCAAATCAAGAGAAAATAAAAAACCATGAGATGAAAATAGTACAAGACATAGAGGGCGACATAGTTTACCTGCATTGGTTCATTTGCCCCCAAGATCAAACAACATAAGATTTTTCAAAGATTTTCACCCTCTTTAATGCAGTTTGCTGCTCTTATAATGTACACCTATTTTAGGGAAGACATGTAAGAAAAATATATCAATATGGAACAAAGCATTTTCCATTTTTTCAAAAGGAAACATCCGAAAAAGCATAAATGTTGAGGTAGCAAGGAAATGAAAAGGGGAATAAGATTACCAACTATGAAAAGCATAATTCAATAAATGAGAAAAAAGGAAAGAAAAATCAAGAACAAGAAAACTAGACAACTTGATTTCTCTTTATCACCTTGAGTTCTGAAGGACGGATTAATTGGAATACCAGTGCATCGCCATCAACCAAACCATGAGCAATTACGAACCGTTTCCATCCACCACTTAGCACACTCCTACCAGCCAGGTATACGACGGGGTATTGTTCCCCCTCTTCGTCTACTAGTGTAACAGTCTCGTTAAGCCTCGAAAGGTTCCTATGGCCGAAATTACATGGGAGACTCTACAAACAGGAAAAAAGAAAGAAATGAGAAACCTTCCTTGTACACAATACACATTCATATGAAGTGCCATAAGAGAACCTAAAAGGCTAAAACAATAAAAATGGTTCTGCAATTATTTGAAATCCGGGAGAATCTCAAAGCCTGTGTTCAAAACCTTTAGATAAAATGCCAGAAACAACCAACCCTCCTTTAGTCCAAGCTGTCATAAACAGGAACATATTGGAAGAGTTTTCGTTTATGAGCTCCTTTGAAAATCATATAGCAGGAGATGGAAATCTTCCTTTCAAATTTCTTCTTCTGTACTCAAATCTGGATAACCTCAAAGGGTGGGGAATATTTGATGGATTGCAAGAAGGAGCAACAGCAATAAATCAATACAATGATCACTGATAAAACATCCAACTCAAAAGCAATTGACAATTAGTGGAGAGGCCGTCCAAGCTCATATACTAGCTTTGGAGGTTAATAGGTTATAATTAACCAATGTGGGACAAGCTCTAACCAATGTGGGACAAGCTCTAACAATCACTATTTAAAGGGGCTGATACACCCACATCAGTTTGATTGCGTCATTCTTTCCATTTTCTTTCTCTAAATTCTCAATGATCAAATATAAGTAAGGGGCCTTAAGCTCAAATACTTTAAGCCCAACAGGTTTTTAGGTTAGGCATGCTGAAACCCCACTTTTCTGTCCATGAAGCCTAACTTTATTTACTTTAACAAAATCAACAATCTCCTCAGAGCTCTGTACAATCTTGTTTTACCACTTAACCATATAGATACCACAAGTTCATATATACTAAACCAAAGTCACTTACCAGACGGGACTCATGTGATTGTGTTATAGGCTTCACCACCGTGGGATAACCCACCTCAAGACCCGATTCCAACTCTTCTGCTCTGGATATTGCCCAATCTCTAGCTTCATCGGAGGCGTATACGCTGTTTGACAAGTTCCTTAACTCCATTTTACAGATGTCATTCCTGTTCCTGAATCAATCCCACAATTGTATTTCAAATGTCCCAGCACATGCACAATCAAAAAAAATTGGAAAACACAGTCATTGTTCAACAGATCAGATCTAGAAGAGTACCTCCTAGGATACTCAGTGCGCACGAGAGTCACCTGTAATAAATGATCAGAGCCTTTTGTCGCCACTTTCTTCCCACAAGCGAAAAAAATGGAAGCAGAAGAAGAATAAAAAACCTTTGCTGAGTAAGCAGATTGATGATCAAAGATGGGGTGAGGTGTTCCATGTTCAATCCTCACTCACTTTTTTCGGCAAAAGTTTATAATAATTTGATTAAAGCCTGATTTGATGCCAAACACTTTCACCAAATCTCTAGACGGTTTAAATGAGTATTGGGTTCAGAAATCACAATACATACGATTTCTCTGTAGCCAGGGGCAGGCTGATTGGAAATGCGATTCGATCTTCTCACGGCAATCAACTCCTTCCCAATGACCCGAGGCCTCGCCCGCTTCACCGGAGAAGGTTGTTTTTTGAGTGAAAGAGAGAGGAGAGCGAGATGGAGTTCCTCCATTTTCTTCTTGTTCTCCTCCACCCTCTGCCGCCGTACCTCTTCGTACGAAACCTTCTTACCCATCACCATCTCTCTCTCTCTCTCTCTCTCTACAATGACAAATTCTCGCACAGTTTTGAGCAGAGGGAACTTTGGCTGTGGAAATTTGAGGGAAGATTTTGAAACGGCGCACTCCTCCACTGTCTAGAGGGAGGGAAGATTTTGAAACGGCGCACTCCTCCACAATCTAGAGGGATGGTCACGTTACTGTGACCGGAAAGAGTTAGATGACAGGCGAATTTTGATTGGGTAAATGCACCAATTTTTTTTTTTTTTTTTGGGTCTTGGTAAATGAACCAATTAGGGCTCAATGATAAATGCAACAATTAGGGTAAATGGCATCAAATCGGGTAATATCCTCTTCCAAATAGGCGGGACGGAGCGAGTATCCATCGGATTTGAGGGAAATTGCCATCCCTACCAATTTGTCGAGCAATTAACGTATTAATTGTACAACCATGAAATTTCATAGTAAAACATAATTAATTTAATAGTTGTGGTTTTACTGAAGCGAGGGCTCTGCTGTCTCCCACAAACAGCAGCCCTTGTTGACCCGCTACGTTTTGCCAAAATCCCAATTCCCATTTTGTTCTTTCTTCCTTTTTTGGTAGTCATACGGTGGCATTTGGGGAGGGGATTAGGGGTCCCAATGCTATATGATTTAAGATTTTGGGTTGCTGCTGTGCAGCCCCGTGCACAACATTTGTTGTGCGCATCCAGGCCGTTCGTTGCTCTGATAGATGGCCCAAATTTCATCTTGCATGCACAACAATGACGATTCGGATGCAAATGTGCCGAGAATGGTTGAGTCCAAAAATAAAAAAACAATTGAAGACGTGGTTCATGTGGAGAAAACATAGAGGTGTTCCATGCCGTAATTACAGTGGGGTGTTCATTAGGGGGTGTTCCATGCCGTAATTACACTACAGACGAAGCTCTCTCAATAATGAATCCCGAGGGGAAATTGTAATAG
Organism: Vaccinium vitis-idaea; assembly: GCA_963854785.1. NCBI lineage: Eukaryota > Viridiplantae > Streptophyta > Magnoliopsida > Ericales > Ericaceae > Vaccinium > Vaccinium vitis-idaea. The sequence continues at coordinate 733,027 of OY978221.1, forward strand.
GTTTTTATTAACATAAATAAATATCATCTCAAGATCTTAAAAGATGGGAGAAAAGAACAACCCCTATACATAATTTTTGCTATTTATCCAGTTCTGAGTTTATAAGCATACAGTGGGGTGTTCATTAGGGAGTTTTTTTTTTTTTTGCATGCTATACTGGAGTGTTTGAAAAACTCTCTTTTTTGCTTTCTACATTTTGTAATTTGCATTTGTTACTTTTTAAATTATATTCAGAATGAATTATTGATTTTGTAAAGTGCTTGGGAGATGAGTAGTGTTCGAAAAATATGTGCGGAATACATTCCGTAGGTCTTTATGTTAACAAAAATGGGAGAAGTCTTTAGCTTCCTCCTACTCTGGGGGCATTTGAGAGCTTCCTTTTTCCCATTTTCACTTTTTTCATTTTGCTTGTTTGTCTATTCTCTCCCAAAATGAATTCTAAGAGCATCCTCATTTGGTTACCTACTTTAACTCAGGAAGCCAAACCCCCCAAAACCCCCAAAAATCAAGCTCTCTATTTTACCACCTCAAATTATTTTTGCTACAGTACCGCGCCAAATTTGGTGCGGCACTGTTCACGCACTTCTTCTTTTTTATTGTTTTTGCGGTGAGTTCCCTGGGTATCTAGGTGAGCCGAACGGACGGAGAGAGAGAGAGAGAGAGAGAGAGAGAGAGAGGAACAGGAAAAGGAAAAAAGAGGGGGGGGGGGGGGGGGGGGGTTCGGCGGCAACTGGGTGAGGGGGTAGAATATTTTAATACCCAGAAGTACTACCAACTGTACTTTGAGCCCATATTTTAATAGCCAATCATACTACCCAGGCGGGGAGACTAATTTTTAGGGGGAAAAGTTTTTTTTTTTTTAGTAGATTTGAGGGGAATAGTTTAATATAGTAAAGTTTGAATAAAGAGTCTTATTTTTTGATTTTTTGATAAAGTGGCTTGCTAACTTGTAAAAGATGTTTTTGTGGTTAAATTTAGTGTTTTTTTTTGTGAGGCTGATAAAGATGCCCTAACAAAATGCATTTTTGATTTTTTATGAAGGAGAACAAAAGGCAAAAGTAGGGGGAGAGAGATGATGGGTTTGATACTAAATCTTGGCTCTGCAATCACGCGGCTGCCTCTCCAGTGGCTGCTCTGAAACCGATGGATTTGATCTGTGAGTTTTACATCTCGATCAAAATATAGAATAGAATCCACTTCAGATGCAAAGAATGGCAGGATGTTAAATCCAAGGGCAAGGTAAAGGCCAGTCGTTGGAGTTAGCGGGATTGGATGTTGGAGAAAACCCGTGCTTTTAGCTTTTCTTGAACAAGTATAGCCATCAGGACATGGAGCTTTGTCATTCAACATCTCATCAACTGTAACAGGCTTGTTGAGAATAGCAATATTGTCAACAGACCATTCGAAGTCATCCAGATCATGCATCACCTCATTAGAGCTGGAGGAAGGAGCAAAGGAGACTTTCGACTAGCCTATTTTATTAAAGGAGGTTAGTCTTCATCGTCATTTTCGGGTGGGCGAGGGAATGGTCCTCTTGCTAACTATATCGTTCCAAGACGGTGAGTTCTTTCATTTCGAGATATAATATCTTTCTTGCTCAGTGTTCTAAAGCATATCTGTCTGATAATGAGAATCGAAAAGAGAGTTTTCTTTCTTTTTGACTTCCTCGCTTTGCCTTAACTATGATGCAAGAAAGAATGAACTTACATCACCCTTTTTCCTGTAATCACACTAATCTTTCTTATCGTGGACCCCCCTGCATTGTCAGAACGTCATGCTTAAGGGCAGACCTCAAAATTAGCTGTTTTGCAGCTATACGAGATAGACTTTTTCCATCATATCGTATTATCATCCCGTTGCCACATTTAAGTTCTTAACGAGTACGCAAAATTACAACTCAGACTACTTCTGATCTTTGTAGGGACTTCCTTGATCTTGCTTCTTTATTTTCTAGCTTTGGTACTGCTTCTTTAATCACAGCAACAATAACGTCACCAATATGGCATATCGACGATTGCTAGCTCCTATGATTCAAATACACGTTAATTATCAAGCCCCACTGTTATCCACTACATTCAAATGGGTCTGGGTGGCCGATCTACCTACACAAGCTCGATCAGGAGATAGGGAGGATCCGACAGAAGTATGAAATTCCCATTGTTAAGAGAATTAGATCGGTTCTATTAAGGAAATGTCGTATTGATGACAAAGAAAACTCTGGAGAAGAAGCAAGCTTCAATGCTCCTCAAGTCAACCGGAGCGCATAGCAACCCCACAAGGGCTGCCCTCATTTTGCCCTTCCCCTGAGTAAAGCCCTTCTGTCTCACTTTCACTTCTCTCCACACAAAATGCATACACTGATACAAGCTATATACAAATACACCAGGGGAAAAGATCTAGATGACACTTCGGCTTCCCATCAATTCCACCCAACAAACCCTCACGCCTTTTCTCCTTTTCAAGACTAGCACCTCTGCCGTGACTCTTCCTATACAAAAAAACAATGTAGGCCTTGGAGGCACACCATCCAATAGCACTTAATTTGTCTCCTCACGACCTTGACCCTATGCTTTCCCGTTTGCTCCAGTAGCATACACTGAACAAACTTCACGGATGATAAAAAATGGTAATGGTAAATGAATTTTGCACCCTACATCTTTTTTTTTATTTATAGTAAATGCATTCTAAAATTTGTCTTTTTAGACTTGTATAATGTACTACTTTTAAGCTCTAAAAAGAACAAATTTTGAAATGCATATTATAAAAAAGTGGAGTGCAAAAATCATTAGCCATAAACAACTAACAATCTAGCAAAATATCAAAATGGTTAACAAAGTCAAAATGTTCTGTGCTCTTCCTATCTCACGATGGAACACAGAAAAAGAAGGTTCGTTTTGCGAGCACATGAGCCGGCTGGTTGCACATGAGCCTTCTTTGTTTTGGTGTTTTGGTGTTACTTCTTTGCTTTGGTTAGGTTTTAGATTTTCTCTTTCCTTTTCCTTCATTTTCCTTCCTTTTCCTCCTGAGGTATGCATTTTGTAGGCTGTAAATTCGGTTAACTTTTTTTTTATTTTTTTATTTCAAGCTAATATATTAAAAAAAAAATAATAATTTCAAAACAGTGGTTATTTGTTACGTCTCCTTCACATGAAGTGGGACTTAGTGACCTACACATACATCAAACCTATAAGAGGTCGTTACAAATAACTTTTGTATCCAAAATATTTTTCCTCCATATGGATCTCATTCAATCCAAAAATTTGATAGAAACTTTTTTTTTTGGGTAAATAATGATAGAAACTTTTTACTTTATAAACCTTTATGCATAGAAAATTTTGCTAAAATTAGCCGAAGTGTGCGTAAGTTGGCCTGCACATCAGGTTATTTAATAATAAAAAAAACCCGCAAAAAAGACATTAATAACAATGAGCGATTCATGTTTGTCTCCAACAAATTAACGGCAAATACAATTTCGAATTCAATCACAAGAGTTATCGATGCCTTCCGGGACTTTTTTCCACTTCGAGCTCTACCAAGTGTGGTCTGTCAGTCTGTGTCATAGTAGTATTTTTGAGCTCGAGACGACACTCATGTGAGCTGCAACATGCCAACGTGCAGTTTTTCGTTTCCTAATGTCCCTCATACTCGACTTAACCGACAAGGATCCAAAGTTGTGTATAACACACTTCCACCTTCTAATCACAACTTTGAAGATAATGTAGAACATGAACCGAAGAAAAATATGTACTATAATTTTCTCTATCAACAAGAAGTGCAAGCACTTTTACATTCATCTGCCAGGCAAGGCTTACAAGAAGGAAGGACAGAGAAACAAAATAGGGAAAGGCAACGGAAAACGTAAACGAAAAATTTACAAAGAAAAATTGGGAGGAAACTAAAGGAAGGGTTTAAACTTTTAAACAGAAAACTAAAGAGCAAAAGAAAAAAAAAAACCCAATCTTCTTTTCTTCCCCAATTTTCATCTCTCTGGTTCACGATGTTAAATTCTCTTGATTCTTCGCCGAGAGCCGTTTCAGAAACTCATAGGTAGTGATCATTGTGGTAGCGGACATGGACATGGACGCCCACCGGGGTCCCAACCCTCTGTAACAAGCAGTCCACCCACCTTCCCTAACCAAATTCCTCACAGTTTGCCCAATAGTTGGTCCTCTCCTGCCATTCTCATCCCCATCCAAAACCTGTAACCTCGTCTTGATCGTATCGAGAGGCATTGTAATCAAAGCCGAAACGCCCCCTGCCATTGCAGCACTCACCCCCTGAACAGCCATCACGGTCTTCGAATTGGGTCTAAAAGTATAGGCACCGTTGTCATTGTTATTGCTAGCCTTCTTGCTACAATAGCATCCGATACCGCCCCAAACGAGCCTTTGGGCAACAGAGTAGGATGCCCACCAGACCGCATTGGAAGGGGCATATGTCAATATCGAAATCCCAAATCCCCTGTAAAGACCCCTAGGTCCATCCGTATTGAGAATCTTCCTAAACGCATCGATCCCACCGAGATATTTACAATGGACCGCTGCTTTGTTGCTGCTGCTGTTGTGGTTAAGGCCGCCCTGGACCATTAGTCTCTGGCTAACGACATCGATAGGGGTCCAGACTAGCTGTGCAGCCATAGCTGCGCTCAACCCGGCTGCAGCATTGGCGACTGCAGCCGCAGTTGGCTCTGGAATTCCTAGCCTAATTGTAGCGGTCCCTACATTGCTCTTTGTAACCTCTAACGCGGTCATGTACAGGGCGCGAGCTGGAATTGTTCCCATCAGAGAGGTGCCAAACCCACGATAAAAACCGCGAAAGCCCTCGTGCCTGACGATGGAAAATGCAGTTTTGATACAAGAGACCTGAGATGGAGCCGCCACCTGTTGCCGCGTTTTCAAAACGACAATGGGGTACAACGTGGCCGAAACCCCAGAAAACAGGGCTGCCCCGAGGAAGAAGAATTTCGACTTATCGAGCATTTCCCAATCGATTTCAGCTGGGATATGGATTTCTTGTGCCGAAGATTCTTCCTCGGCCGTACTCAAACTCATCTTCGCCACTTTCAGAGGCCGCCTTTAACTAAACCAAATTCCTTTTGCTTTGGAGTGCTACAATAGCAATTAAACCAGCTCCTAACCCTAATTCTACAAATTCTATTACCCTAACTGTACAAAACAGGAAAACCTTAACATAGGAGGTACCGTAAAACAAAAACTGTACAATTGACGCGATCAGTCAATTCATCATACCAATCTAAGGGGAAAAAAACGAGTAATTTTCTTCAAAAGTTCCAAAAATTTACAGAGTGAGAGAACAACTAGGGGGAAGGAACTAGGGTTTGGTTTTTTTTCCTCTTCCGAAGCCAGATCTTGGATCGAACGTGGATTACAGCAAATGGATCTAACATTTCTGGATCAACAACAGCCTTACCGGAGAGTTGTAGTTAAAAACAATCATTGTCTTGGTCGTCGTCGTCTTCGACCGTCGGATGTCGGAGAGACGACCGGAAAAAGAGTCGGGTCCGATCTAGCCGGTGCAATTACAACAGAATCAACAAATTCTAACCGTATCTAACAATTCGATATATATTGTAGAGAGAGAAGGGGGCAGTTCTGGGGGGAGTGGAGGAGAGAGAGAGACGGGAGTGAGGGTCGTTTGTGGTGGGCGGCGGGGCATTGAGCGAAGGGTTTCTCGTTAGGATAAAAAGTGAGGAGAGAGAAGGGGAGAGAGAGAGAGAGAGAGAGAGAGAGAGAGAGAGAGGGAGAAACGGGCACGTGGAGGTTACCGGTTAGGGCAAATCTTGTTAGGTTTGTGTGTTATAAGAGGGAGGACGGATGGTCCGATCCGAATAGTCGACACGTCAAGTGACGTTGGAGTCTTATCCACAAGATGGGATGGGATTGGGTGTGGGTGGAGTTACACTAGTCGTGTGTGGATTGAGCTAGAAATTTGAAGATTAAAAAAAAAAACCCTAGAAAATTTTAGCCACGTAGGGAAAAGATTATGAATATAGGATTTTTTTTTTCTTCTCCCTTGAAGAGGTATTTCATATTTGTATACTTACTATTCTAGTCTAGGGGAGCACCCGGAGCGAGGAGAGAATGGTAGGATCAGATGTGGATGAGCTCTCAGAACAATCCCTGTTACGTGTATACTTACTATTATAGTCTAGGGGAGCACTCGGAGTGGGGAGAGATTGGTAGGATCAGATGTGGATGAGCTCTCAGAACAAGTCCTGCTACATGTAAGGATAATAGTGCGGCGGGTCAGGTTATGGTCTCTTGTCGTTCTTTATTTGGGAAGGTTCGGGAGTGGAAACATCGGGGAGATGGTAGAGACGAGTGATTTTCTATTTACCGTTTTTTTAATTTGCACTAACTTCGCTCTCTTGAGAGATTTTTGAGAAGAAAACAAAATCGAGTAATGAGTGTCAAGCGGATAAAAATAAGAAAATAAAAATAAAACAGTTATTTATAATTTGATAATTTGCTCTTATTATATCTAAACAAATGAACTCTACCAGATATACAAGAAATATTTATTAATTTAATTGGGGTGGAGGACATAAATACCCTTCCATATCGAAAAAATTTGCTCAAATTGAGGAGCGGCGAGTACGAATTAGAGTAAATGTCATCCGTAAATGCGTGAGCTATGCCGCACATAGCCATATCCAAGCTATCAAGGGTCATGTGCATAGGCTATCTTTAGTGATACTGATAGGGACTAGTTACAGCAAGACCACCCATGATCTATTTAGGCTTCCAAAGATCTTAACAAAATTTAAGTTCACCCTTTGATATTCTTTGCAGGCAGGCAAAAATAGCAAATTCATTTTTGGTGCCGAATTTGACGTTGAAGATGACTTATTTAAATCTCTCCGCCATCCAAACAATTAGATATGCATCGAAAATAAGATTAAAAGACACCAAAAGTAGTGCAACAGCATCATTGCTATCTTTGGCTTTTTTACATTACCAGGTGGACTTGTTCACAGAACTTGTTAGGTAAATTTGCATTAGAAATCGTGTGCAAATATGATGAGGAATATATTAATGAGACGTATCATGTAAGAATGCAAACATTAATTGGATTACAATTTAAAAATATCTCGTTCTATACCTGCTGTCTCAATTGTATTTACCAATACAACAATAAGACCTCGCCACATACATATCTACGTGAAGATTTCGACACATGAGTAATGCTACTATGCACACCCCACCATTTGGCATATGGTGTGCAATTCGTATGGAGAACCACAAAATCTCGTATAAATCCACAAAATCTCATATTTAGTAAAGTAAACACTCATATCCGTCATCACGGCAATAAATATTAGAACATCAAAACGCAATAAAAAGGACCACAAAATCTCATATGAACATCAAAATCTCATATTTAGTCCAATATGAATTTTGTGGCTCTTTCGAATTTTTGTGGTACTTTTTATGAGCATTTGTGGCTTCGTATATGAGATTTTTGAAACCCAAAACGTTATATGAGAGATCACGCGACGTTTTATGATTTGTTTTGGCTCTCCATATGAGATGAAAGATGACCGGTATAGGGGGTCACTTTTTGCATACGTGGCGCAATCTCGGCCCTTGATCTGGTCAAAGTTGCATATGGTACGCCCTTTCATATTTTTAGCCACAAAATCTCATATTTGACTCAGAAAAACTCATATTTGTGTCACAAAATCTCATTTTTGAGCTCAAAAGAGGGGTGCACATAGTAGCATGCCTCCTTTTGGAAACGTTCTTGCAAAAAATTGTTCAAATATTTGTGGCATCTTTGGTTCTATGATTTCGCGCCTAGCATTTTGAATGCTATTCCTACAGGAACTATATGTTGTGCAATTTATGTTGTCATTTCATAGTTAGCCATCATACAGGCTCATATTTATCCAAGAGGGAGTCTACAATAAAACGCAAGTAGCATGAGTACTGGTGTCGGATGCAAATAAAGATATGAAAGCTGCAACCTTCATTTTTTTTTTAAAAAAAAGAGCGAAGAAAAAAAATTAGCGAAGGTGAGGACTTGAGGCTCAATTTGTGAGAGACAACGTTGGAATGGTGGGCTTAAAAGTAGGGAATTCGTTGGAAGACCAAATTGGCAATTAGCTTTTGGGCATTTCTTGAGGCTCAATTTGCTGAAGGTTTCATTGCTATGGAGGGTGCTGTAAATTTTGTCCTAATAAACAAGTAAAGAGAAGCTCAGAAGGCGGGCTTCTTCGAGACATTCAAGTTTTTGTACTTTTTTGCGAAATTAAACGGTTAGAGCTGCCTTTCATTTCTTTATGTTGTCCCTATTTATTCCATTTTGACCATTTACGAGCAACTTTGACAGCATATTCTCGTACTTGTAAATTTTATTTTTAGTAAAGCTTTTTGCATAGAAATAAAGAAATTGTACGTGTGGTGTGGAAGTGTTCCTAAGCTTAATTATGCGAGAGTTTTGGTTTTCCCTTGCTCTTTTGATCAAAGCTCTTGGCGTAAGGTGGTTGCTAGATAAATACATAGCTGATGTTACTTACCTGGCTTTCATGCTAGACAGTCTTTTTTGGTCGTATGCATCTGATGTCCGAAAAGAGCAAAAAGGCCCTCAATGGCTCTAATGTGGAGGCAAATAATTAAGTTTTATCCAAGCAGAATTGTCTAAGCTGTTGTTGTGTGTCATTGATATTTTGATAACTCTGGTGTCCGGGGTTGATTTGTTGGAACTTGTCGCTCATCATATGAAGAGGTACGTAGAAGTTCTAATGAAGGCCAAATGCCGAGCAAAATGGAGCGGAGCGAGGAGAGCGAAGCGACCGAGCAAATCTGGGTTGTACATGCGGAGCCTTCGTAAACAAGGAGTTTGCACTGAGCAAATTTGGGTTGTGCATTCTGCGATCCAACGGTTTGGATTAGTGCACTCTCTCTCTCCTCCTTAAAAGCATGTCAGATTTAAAAACGAAAATGAAATTCGCGCAATGATCCGAGTCGTTGGATCATGAAATGTACGGCCCGGATTTGCTCGGCGCAAACTCCTTGATTACGGAAGCTCCATAAATAAGTATATTGTACTATCTAACCCTCAAATCATTCTTTACCCATACCATGTAAAAGGATTGTGTTTAGATTTTAATGTCTAATATAAATGATGTGCATTACAAGATTTATTGATTCTCTTTTGCACAATCAAAAAAATTCAAAGTCCAGTTCGAATCGTTCGACAATACGCTACAGTGCCAGCCCACCACTAATCTGACACGTGGCTGCACACAATTGAAGGGAAATCAACGGCCTGTTTAGAGCCACTAGGTCCTCACTTCAATCTGTGTAATCCTTTGCGGACCAATCTCTCTCCTTCCCTCCCAAGGACACGAGAGAGAGAGAGAGAGAGAGAGAGAGAGAGCTCAGGGGTGATCACCAATCGAGTAATCAACCATGTCTGTAGTAGCTCCGAGTAGCTACACTTCTCTCTGTTCTTCCCCACCACTGTCAAGAATAACTCCATCAACAAAGCCAAACCCGTCACTCTCAACCCAATTTCTTGTGAAACCCACATCGCAAAACCACATTTTTCTGAACAATTCAATCAATTTCTGCAATACCTATTTGGTTCAACCCTCCTCCATTTTGGTCGTTAAGGCATCAGAAACCGAGGCTAAGACGTCGACATCGGGGACTGAAGGTGAAGAAAAGGAGGAGTATGAGGAGTATGAAGTGGAAATTGTGCAGCCATATGGGTTGAAGTTTAGAAAGGGCAGAGATGGTGGAACTTACATTGATGCTATTGCCCCTGGTGGCTCAGCTGACAAGAGTGGCAAGTTCACTGTTGGGGATAAAGTACTTGCCACTAGGTATCTTCTCTTTCACACTCTATCTTCTCAATTTCAATCATGAGTAACCTCTCCACTCATTTCCAATTAGTAGTCTTTTGAATGATTTTGGATATCACTCTCTTGATTGATTTGTCCTGATGTTTGTGACATTAGTGCAGCCAAGTTATGGATAATTTTTACTTCTCTCTCCACATGCAAGTTTGGAGCAATATACGATTTGTCCCGCATCAGTAACCTTCGAACCTATTAGAGTTGAAAAGTATAAGTATGGACAAAGATGAAGAAATCGGTATCACAAGCACATAAGAAAGTTAGATTGGTGCGGTTTTAGCCTGTTGTGGCTTTTCTAAATTGATGAAAAAGAATGACAATATATTGGAGCTGCCCTTTTGCGTTTACAACATAGATAATTTGTACATTTAAATCCCATGAGACGCATGGCTGGGTGTTGACCGTGTCGTGCCGAGTCAAAATTATATTTATAAAAACTTAGAATTAACTACTACTCAGAAGAATAGTGATTAAGTCCGAGTGTCGATCCGCAAAGACAATTTGGCTGAGTTACATTAGCTTCAATTAATTTCTAATTTAATTCGAAAAAGAAATTGATTGATTGGTGTTGATTTTAAGAGAAACTAAATTACGTAAAGCAGTAATTAAATTAAAGAAAATTGTGGAGAGAAGATCTAGGGGTTCGAATCCACCTCGACCACGTAACTAGGCTAGGAATATTATTCGAATCGCAATTTGTCAAGAAGATAATTGAGTTGTCAAGAGGCATGGACTATCCCATAGCACGGACCGTCTCGCTGGCACAACCCGTCTCTTTCACGGGCTGTCCAGTCGCACGATCCGTCTTACGAGTATAATCCATCTCAGTTGCCCAAGCACAAGCATAGAAAACTGTTGATTAACTAGGTATTTGAGATCGCGCACACAAATACACAATAGATTGAAAGCATAAAAATTATTCCATTCGATCGTAATGAAACAGGTTCTTAGTTAAACAACTGATTCGAATAAATAAACCTAAATCCTATATATAAACAAAATTACTTGGACTGAGGGTTCATCTTCCCCCTAGATGGGTGTTTAGCCGGCCATGAAAATCACTGAGGCAGCTGTGCTCTTCTATTCCGTAACCTGCTACTCGCGGCTCTGTTCTAAGTCGACCCCCCTTGATCTCGTGCGTCATATATATATATAGGCATTAGGCAGCAACACCCGTTCATCTTGTCCAATTCCCAAAACCCTATACTAGTAATCTAATTGTATGGCTTGGGTCCCACCAAATTTGATAACCACGTGCCACTACTCTGGTCCATGAATCACTCTCCAAGAGAATACATTTGCTTCAATTTCTTTGTGCAGAGTAATGGTGGGTCCAAAGGAAAAAATAATCTAATGTTCCCACACCCTTAGTTGCACATTCCATCCAACGGTAAAACTAATCCCTCATTAGCATGATTATCCTCAAAATACCTACGATCACAAAAACAATGTATTAAACTCCAAGTAACAATATTTACGGACTTAGCAATGGTAATTTAGGGGGCGCTTATGTGAACATTTGTGCGCCTGTCAGGTGTATACTAATATGAGGTTCTACACTCCCTGAGAATGCTCACATTTCAATCATCCCAATACTATCTTTCCATGATATGTTTTTGGCTTTTAATTGCATAGTTTACCCCCTATTCGACATACATACGATCCTAGGATTTTAACCTAGGCATATATCTAAACTTGTGTATCAGTAGCAGTTGCTGAATCCCTGGTTGAGAATGCATGCAGTACAATGTCCAATTTAACATCAATAGGATTTTAGGCATCCCCCAGTGGGTACAGGATTTCTAGATAAATATCTCAATCTTTTGGAAGAAATTTTTCATCTAGTGTTTCAATAGCAGTTGCTGATTCCATGGTTGAGATTGTGACCAATTGATTCTGAAATGCATGCAGTGCAGTGTTTGGAGATGAAATATGGGCTGCTGCTGAATACGGGAGAACGATGTATACCATCCGCCAGAGAGTTGGCCCTTTACTTATGAGAATGGAGAAGAGATATGGTTAGTTTCATCGGCTGTTTTGCCTTTTACCCTGGAACTCTCGCATTAACCATTGTTTCGACACTAATTCAAAATTTGTTGCTGATTATCTTTTCTGACTGACAACCTTGGTCTTTTGCATCTTGCATCCATTTTTTAAACTGTGCGTTCTTTTATTTACCTGGTTGCCAGGAAAGGTGGATGATTCAGGTGAGCTAACAGAAAAGGAGATAATCAGAGCCGAGAGGAACTCTGGTGTAATTAGTGACAGAGTGAGGGAAATCCAAGTGAGTAGCATTGCTGCACAGTACCCCATCTAGTAACTCATGCTACCGTTTTATATTGTCCATTGCTTCTTTGGACAAACCTTTTGGCATTGGAGTCATCAGTGTTGATTGTATGGTCTAATTGATTCAGATGCAAAATTACGTTAGGAAGAAAGAGCAGAAACAACAAAGAGAAATGGACCTCCGGGAAGGGCTGAAGCTTTACAAGTGAGCCTTTACATCGGTCAAATGAACATTCTTCCAGCCTGTTTCCGTTTTGTTTGGTTTGTTTTGCTTTCGTTCAGAAACACCTCCCAAAGCCACACTCTTTCATTTTCACCTTACACAGCATTTTAAGTCAGTTGCTACTGGTTTATTCATCGGTCTTCACAAGATGCATTAGGCGTTAAGCATTTTTACTTTCACATCAGATAGTGAATTCACTCTCTTTTACTGCTGATTGAGATCCCTTTGGATACCATTTTTTACCCTCCAAACACCATCCAAGTCTTATTTTCCCAGTTCCCATCATTCTGAGTTGTATGTGGCTGAATGTCATTTTTACTTTTTATCTGGATAACTGATGAAGGAACGCAAAATATGAAGAAGCACTGGAAAAATTTGAGTCGATGTTGGGGTCAAAACCGGATGCAACTGAAGCTTCGGTAGCAAGCTACAATGTCGCCTGTTGCTACTCTAAACTTAATCAGGTAGTACGCAAGAGTTTCAGAGCAACGGTTTGTCGTTATTCCAATGAACTCTATTAACCCGTTTCTGTTACATTTACTAGAGTTGATTACTTGAACAAGGAGCATCCTCTTATGGAGTTACATTTTTCTTTTTTTCAGATACAAGCTGGACTTTCTGCACTTAAAGACGCCTTAGAAGCAGGATTCGAAGATTTTAAGGTAACCAGTTAAACATCTCCAACTTATTAGCACAATTTTGTTTAAAATTCTAATTTCCGTTGCTATCTGAAACTATTGCTACTGTATATAACAGAGAATAAGGACAGACCCCGATCTATCCAACATCAGAGCATCGGAAGATTTTGAGCCTCTATTGAAAAGGTTTGATGAGTCATTCATCAATGAGAATGCTATCAATGCCATCAAGTCTCTGTTTGGGTTCAACAAGAAATAGAGCCGATACCCTGTAATTGTATTGGATAACAGAAGTGAACCGATACAAGTATTGAGCTGAACATCTTGAGTTTCATAGCAATGGATTTCTTCTCTGTTGATAGCTTTAGCTCGTGACAAATTTTGGAAGCAGTTGAAAAGTATTATTCTTTGTTGGTGATTCTCCCTTCATGTAATGCATCTCTTTGTTGGTGATTTATCTATGGAACTAAAATACATAATACTACCGCTATAAACAGAAAGTCATAACATCATCCCTTTGCAGAACGTGCATCAATGTTTTCTCTTTTTTCTATTGTTTGTTTTACTCATCTAAAAGACTCAAGTGTAATTTTGCTCTTGCAATTCTGTTACCAGTTGGTTGTTTGTTTCAGTTGTAAAAGTCATGGCAGGGGAGCGTAGGATGGGTGTGAATTGTATTAGCTTGCTCTCCACTTCTCTCTCTACTTCTCTCCTATTCTTTCTTCTTCTTCTTCTTCCCATCTGTAACTCTTTCATGTAATCGATTCACCATTGATTGAATACAAAAGATCCCATTTCCGATTAGATTTTCATTTCTCAAATTAGGAAAATTGCTTGGAGTTTATCAGTTGAGATAGTCTATACGGAATGAGTCTTGATTATATATATTTTTTGAGTTTGGTCGTATGTAGAATGAAACCCCAGATTTCATAACAATTGTATTACAAGGGGAAGTTGAATCGAAGCTCTAGTCCCTTCTCTCTCTTGTTCTCAAAATCTTTATTGCTTTCTATAGTTTAACTTTCGTTTAATCACTCAAATCCAAACTCTCATTTATTTTGAATCAAATTAAAAATCAATTGAATTTGCAGCAACTTAGCTTTTTACTCCCCGTGGATGATCTCGGAATTAACCACTGTTCTTCGGAATAATAGTTAGTTTCTTGTTTTATAAATTATATTTTGGTAAGAAAACGACCTACCACTGCAACTGCCAGATTCAGCTCAACTCCATCCTGTTTTTCATGTTTCATTGCTCAAAAAGAAGCTTGGTCAGCATGCCGTAGCTACTCCCACTGTTCCTCCAGTTAGTGATATGGTATTCTGCCGCTGGAGCCAGTTGATGTGTGTAGGGGAGGTCAGCGCAGGACCCCCGGTTGACCAGAGTCAACGTTGACCCGCCAATAAAATCATGACAAATGTCGCCCAGGTGGCACAATGCCCGCTTGACACGTGGCGCTCTTCGCGGAAGTCTCCGCGTGTGGGGGTCCACTGGAGCGGGCCCAGGTCTCCGCGTAAGGGGGCCACTGAAGCGGGACCCCCTTGCGCAAGGCGCCCCAGGCCCCATAAAGGCGGTGCTTGGACGACCATGAGCCATCCAGACAAGAAGAAAAGCTCATGGCCCAAATGACTGGCGCGGCCCAGAACACGGGCGAAAACGCGAGAGGCTAGTCCAAACTAGCCCAGGTAATGATACCTGCTGCGGTCTAAAGGCAGGACCCCGGGGGCCCCCTGAAGCTTGGCTGCGGTATAGGCGAGACCGAACAGGTCACGACCTTGCCCTTGCGGGAATAAGGGAGATCTAGTGGCTTGGTGGCTTGGAACAGGAGGATCGCTGCGCGGGCGAATGGCTTGTCACCGTGCGGGTCAGCCGCGCGGTGATGACGTCACCCGTGCGGTCAGGTTGTACGGAAAGGACACGTGTTATCATATTATAGGACGACAGCCTGGCACCTCATGATTGGTCCAGGGTGCCTATAAATATGGGACATTCCCTTTTATGCCCAGGGGTTGGTGAGATCTTGACAGAGGCATATGTCATTCTAGTGAGAGAAAAGGGCAACCACTGAGTGAGAGAAGAACATTCTCTCTAGTGAATTCTTGTCCCATTTCCTAGGTCACCAAGGGTATCACGGATTAGACTCAGAGCAATCCACTGCCTTAGTCCTTTCTGTGCACACCTGCTTCGTTCTTCACCCTTTCTCTAGACCACCTCATTCTCTTCTTTCACCGTGTCTTTACTGTTGACTATCCATACCTCTCCAGCTCATCACGTAAGCAAGAACCATCACCTACAATGTGTTATACAGATGTATGGTGAAGCGAAATAATCGAGCTGTGGTCCAATGGTTGATGCAGTGGTCTAGAACTTTTCCTGAGAATGCCACTTGGATTGACTATGATGATGAGTTCCACGCCAAATTCTCTGATTTCCAGCCTTGAGGTTGAGATCGAGTCTTTTTAAGGTGAAGGAAATGTTATGATTCAAAATGTTGTAACTACAAGTTAGTTGAGTTAGTAAGCTTGTGCTGGGGTGGCATGTTTCTATTTGTCTTTGTAATTTCTGTTAGTAGCAATTACTGGCCATATAAGAGGAGGTCGAGCAGCCCCTCTGATTCATTCATTCATTCTGTAATTCTTTTAGGGTTGGAATAAGAGAACCAATTTTACTCTTTTCCATTCAAACTACTTTTCGTTGTAGAGGCCCACAAACTCCCAAAACCATCCGAATGCCACAAAACAAAACTCTCCCAGTAGATTGACACCATCCGAATGCCACAAAACCAAAGGGAAAATTTCAAAAAGACTCCTGAACTTTCTGACAATTAGCGATTTAACACCCGGACTTTAACTATTAACAAAACCACACCGGAACTTTATATTCCGTCAACAAAAAAGCCCCTGCCGTCCAATTCCGTCACGTTTTTAACTAAGGAGGCCTAACGGATGGACTTAACAGCGGTTTTGTCCGTTAAGTGCCCAAAATGAACTAAAAAAAAAGAAAAAGTTCAGGGGCTTTTTTGTTGACGGGCACTTACAAGATTAAGATCCTATAATCTTAATGAAACCTTAAACGATTGGATCGGGCACTTACATATATCCTATTGAGTTGAATTTTTCAGGGCTAACCCAAAAAAGTATTTTCAAAATAATCAACGGTTTGGATCGTTGGCGTGGGATCCCGGAATGGGACCCACACATATATATATCTTATTGAATTAAGTTTTTTTTTTTTTTAGAGTTTATAGTCCAACTTTTCTAAAAACTTTACTAATTTTTCTGGATACATCTACTGTAGACAAACTTGAAAAATAAAACTTGGCAAATTGTATAAATTTTTTTAAAATATTAAAAAAAATTCCAACTTTGACTTGATACTTAGATTATTTAATTTTATTGAGGTATTATTCTGTTTTTACTGACTTCTTTTTACTTTTTAATAAGTGTGATCATGGTAAAGTTTTAGAAAAGTTGGACTATAGACACGTAAGGAAAAAAAAAAACTTATATAATTTCGCATCTAATACTAATATGGTCGTAGCATGTGTGGGTCCCATTCCGGGATCCCACACAAACGATCCAAACCGTTAATTATTTTGAAAATACTTTTTTGAGTTAGCCCTGAAAAATTCAACTCAATAGGATATATGTAAGTGCCCGATCCAATCGTTTAAGGTTTCATTAAGATTATAGGATCTTAATCTTGTAAGTGCCCGTCAACAAAAAAAACCCCTGAATTTTTTCTTTTTTTTGAGTTATGCCCAAAACGACGTCGTTTTGGGCACTTAACGGACAAACCGGATGTTAAGTTTCTCCTGTTAGGCCTCCTCAGTTAAAAACGTGACGGAATTGGACGGCAGGGGCTTTTTTGTTGACGGAATATAAAGTTCGGGTGTGATTTTGTTAATAGTTAAAGTCTGGGTGTTAAATCGCTAATTGTTAGAAAGTTCAGGGGTCTTTTTGAAATTTTTCCAAAACCAAATGTGTGCTTTGCACAACTATTCGACACTTATTTATTTATTTATATAACTTATGGTTTTTATTTTTTTGGGTTGCCCAAATCCAGGGGCTTGTTGAGCTCACCCCTGGGTTGGCTCAGTTTAGGGGTCAGATTTTCTTCAGAAAGTTGCGAGTTCTTTTACTTTGTGGAAATTCAAATTTTGTTCTTTCTGTCTTTATTAGTAAAATAGGAAGTTGGAAAGAAGAGTTAAATTTTATAAAACTAAGATAAATAATGAAAGTTTGCAAGGGAAAAAAAAAAGAAGAAAAAAAGAGAGGAACACAAGTAGTAGAGAAAATAGTTTTCTACTCTTTTTCTTTCTTTCTGTTCTTCTAGTACAATCGTGAAGAAAATTGCCTCAATATACACACGAAAGAATGATAAGGAAAAAATTTCTAGTGCCAAGCATGCATATCAATCTTCCAAAAGTGTTTTGGAAGGTCCAGATCTCTCTCTCTCTCTCTCTCTAATCTGAGCCGTCCATAATACTTTTGGATAATCGAGATGTATGCTTGGACACCACGTAGGACGGTGCGTGCGGCACTGAAAAATTTCTCAATTATCCAACTGCTAATTAATTTTGTCTGCCAAGCGATTAGACAAACAAATTTCGAACACTACCCGCATTAGGGTTTCTTTGTTAAAAAAGCGATTAAAATCATGTAGCAAATCTTCCGTCCCGAAAACTCTATCCCAACTCTCTGTCCCGATCATCCAAGCCATCCGTCTGAACAATTGACAACTAAGATTCGCAGATGAACATGAATAGCTCAAATTTGTTTGGGGTGAGATAGAATCCGAGCCGTTAATTGCTCAGATGAACGACTCGGATGGGTGGGATAGGGAATTCGGGACAGCTAGCCAACCAAGGTTAGTGAAGAAGGCGGAGAGATTTAAGATCCAAAAAGTGGGTACAGAAAATGCATCAATATAAATACGTACTTATATAAGAACACAAAGGTGCCACATACAACTCCTATATCTTTTTAGCTTCGGTTTTTTAATACCCATGCTTAACCTATATCCTATTTTTGCCATAAAAAAACAAAGGTCTATCCTCTACGAACCAGCTGTAGGTTCACATGCGTGCCTTTTTTCTAGAAAGAGATTGCTGAAACAATATTATCTAGGAAAATCCATTACGACTGTGCAAATAAATGCATACAACAACGATAATAAAACCTATCTAGTCCCCCAATCATTGGAGGTATGGCTGTAGATGGTTGAAGACAGACCTAACTTTTAGTAATATGTACAAAGTGTCTGCTCTTAAAATATCACTGAAACAATGGCCCCCCTAAACGTTCAAGAACCAAGGAGTTTACAGGGACTTTTTGGTGCCGAACTACACCTCCAAATCAAAGCCAAAAGCCATTATAGAGGGCAGACCTAAAGACCCAAATCAATTTCTATGTTCCCATGCTTTCTTCATTCATAGAGCACGAATACATGCATGCCTTTCCGAATACTCTTCTTATTTCTTCTTTCTTCCTTTATTTATTCTTTTTTTTTTTTTTTTTGTGAGAGATTTGTGGAAGATCCAGCAAGCAAGATTCCATAAATAATTCTGCACCACATTGCAACATTAGAAATGGGGAGTTCCAAAGAATCTGTTTGGCTCTCTCGGCCCTCCTTTTTTTCTTTTTCCAACAAAATCAGTAGCATAGTAACTCGAACAGCAATATAGACAAAAGTTGGTTACTTCCTAGAACCACAATTGCATGTTCTCACCAAATTGAAGTCATTCCAATGGTTCTGCGTCTCAGCTTCATCACGAACTACAATCCCAAGTTGAATTCAAGAACACATAAAATGACTCACTATATTGCTACATTAAATATTCTACGCCCCCGAACTGTTTCATCTTATTATGCATAGAGATCCTTGTTGTCCTGCAAGATGACATGCGCCAGAAATACCAATTAAGAAATAACCCAAAACCACTCTATACTGCAATGCCCAACAGTGAAGGTAGATACATTCTGAGAAAGTAAGTAGTGAACGGAAGTTAAGCCGGTGTTAACCGGTGCTGAGAACTCATTTGACTGCACAAGGAAGTCCCGAATGAGATACTTAAACGTGACAAGATCTTTTCTAAACATAAACAGTTTTGTCACAAACTGAGCTACCTGAAAATTTTCTCAAAGTAAGTGGATATAAACAGAGCAGATAATACTAAATTGAGATTGCACTCCATACCTCAGTTGCTGTCTTGTTGGGGAATGATGCACTCACAAGTTCTTGGGTATATTTATGAACAAAACTTATATTGTTTTTATATGGACAAGGAACAGTTGCCACATCCCACGAAGGTTCGTCCAAAGAACCAGACCCCACCTAGAAAACACATCACAAAACGGCAATGAACTTTTTCTCTGGCAAATGTGAAATGAACTTGTTTTCAGGTAAAGACGAAAGGAGAAGGGATAAATAAGAAGATCAACTACCACACAAAACAAGTGCTGTAGAATTGAGACATGCAACTCGAACCCAGGTTTATGAAATGTGTGCTAGGACAGCATCCACACAAAGCAGAACAATAACAGAAAAGTGCACATTTCTATGCCTCAAGACTGAATTAGCATCTTGAAGGGCTACAAATAGACAAAATGTTTAAAATGGAGTATTACAGGCAGAAAACACAATAGGACATCACCATTCCAAAACAAAGTCGGTCAGCTGCAGTAGAAGGGCACTATTCATTACACTTGAGGGAATTTTCCAAACAGCCAAGTCTATAATAAGATAAAGAATACAGTAATACTGGAAATTGCAAGTGCCAGAGATGTGCCCAACAAACTGGAATAGAACCAGTATAAAAAAAGTGGTGTCATAAAAAAAAAACACTTCTGTATCAAGGTCAAGGTGACAGGAAGCACAAACTGAAAGTACATACTAGGATAAAATCAACAACGTAAATGACATTTAGTAAGGGCTATCCCACGTCCAATGAAAACTTGTGAGTAGGCATTGTCCACTGCTACCAACACCCCTTCCTATTTGCGAAAAACTTTTTACATCAATAAACAAAATAAAATGTAGGACACTTGTTTATAATTGTCGCGTAAAGTGACAAGACTTCTGATTCCCTTGCATCAGGCAAGTTTCTAGCATAATCACCAAGTACAGGATTCATCATTAATGGCACAAAATGCTTTCCGATGTGCAGTTGATCTTCAGCCTTGTCCAAGAAGGTCTCAACGAGCTTCAGGGTCTCTATTTTTACAGAGCTGTTGTAGAAATTTTACATAAGCTGTTTTCGATGCATCAGGATCCCCTTCCACAATGCTGGTTGATATAAGCTCACTGTACATTCTGTTCCAAACATGACGGTTCAAAAAATATCAAAACATTGCTTGGTGAAGGACGTCCAACTAAGACAGATTTCTCACTTGCCAAACACAATAAAGAAAGTATAGCTGAAAATATTGGAGTTCAAATTCTCAAGAAAATCATACCTGTACACATAAAGCATGTTAAAAAAGATCAGCGAAATTTGTGGTTCGAAATATATTCCGAGTGAACTGGCAACACTTGTATTGATCTGTCAAGACAACCCCGGAAGAAGGGAGAGAAGGATTTAAAAATAAAAAAAATTATAACACGCATCATCATAAAAAAGAAAATCGAATGCAGAAGAAAAAAGTCCAATCAAGATTATGAATCTCATCAACAAATCTGCATCCGTAGTATTAAGGGTCAACAACTCAAAAACAATTTTAACTACCCTATTGATTTAAAAATTTGAAAAAAAGATCAGAAAAAAGAAAAAAGGAGCTTATAACTAGAAGTCAAGGAAAAAGAAGATAATGTAATTTCATACACAGAACAAAATTTCTGCTACAATTACAGTCCATTTCGGCGTGCCTGCGCTACAATTACAGTCCATTTCTGCACATAACAAAGAAATCATAAGCCACAAGACACTGCGGTTATGGCCATTCTGACCCTACCCATAAACACGCACAAAGAGAGACACTCAAAAGTACACTACTTTCCATACTTACCCCATTGGGAAGCTTCATCAGCATCTGCAAATATTGGAACCTCTTCTCAGTATCAGATTCTGCTTGAATCATGTAACCAACCTAAAACAGAAAGAAGTAGTTAGTACATTACGACAGCCCCTCGCGCAGAATCTTCTACTGAAGGATCCGATAGACATAATATGAAGCAATCTGATGAGGCTCCAAATCAGCTATTGTCACTGGAAGGCGTGTTAGAAGATCATATAAAGGTTCATTTTCTCCAACCTGGAAACAAGAGAAGAAAACAAATGAAAAATCGTACATTCAACAAACATAAATGAAAAAAGACCCAAAAGATTGAACAATGTACCTGTCCAGCCGATTGACGCATGCTCTTCTGACAAATTTTCAAGAAAATTTACACAAGCCATATCATGAAAGGAACATAAAAAACTAAGTATTAACTTTAATCATACACTTTTCCCGAGATGAAAACACAGTATACACAATTAATATAAGAAGAAAGTTTCACCTTTGCTATTTACTCTGGTGATCAATAGTTCAGCTCGTTCGATTTGGTCTCTCATTCCCATCACGATACGTTCACCATGAGGACCATTCATTATATCCTTCAATAGTTGGTCTACAACACCATACTGACTTTCAATATCTTGGACGACACTTCTTCCAATAGCGGCTTGAGCATTACTCTTCGATATCATGATCATTTTGTTACCGTATGAACACTGACTTGATGTGATAGGTATAGATCCTACCACCCAATTGTCTGTCAGTTGGCATTGAAAAGTAACCACTTTACCTGGGTGATAAGGAGCAGCAAATCAAGGTGATTTGTACAGAATATAATTACAACAAATGTATACTCAACTTAAATAAAGGTTAAATTAAAGTATAGTGTTTACCAGGTCTAAACCTAAAGCATGGCAGCTTCATCTTGTCCAAGAGACACTGATTGACAGCCTTCTGATAAAACCATGAATAATTATATCTTTTTCATACCCAGGATATAACACTTGTCTGGTTGCAGTTGCCAAATGATGGGGGAGCATAGATACCCTCTCTTGGAACTCATCTAAAGTTATACTCAATAAATTTCTTGAGTGGTAAACTTCTAAACGTGTAAATTACATGAAATAAATTAGGAAATCTAAGAGATTTAAAAAGCCAAACATTAATCTAAAGTAAAGCCTCATAGTAGGTACCTGTAAGCCTCATAGTATTTTAGAGGCAGCGGTATAGAACCTTTCAAAGTTTGTGAGATCTCTATATGGTCCGTCTCTAGTACAATCCTTAAAAAAACCCTACTAACTGCCTCAAACATAGCAGTCTCACAGCTTCCAACTCGGCTCCATAAGAATCTTTAAGTATAGTATCGAAAGACCGACATACGCATGCTTATTATGTTGCCCAAATCATCCCTTACCACCACCCCTGCGCCACCATGATTGGTGTTTTTGTGAAAAGAACCATCAACACTGACCAATACAAAACTCCGAGGTAAATGTGCAGGCAGTATCCTTCCAATTGGGTTATGATTGTGGGTACCTAATATGGTATCTGAAACTCTAATTTTATTTTCTACCCTTAGAGTTTCAGATACCATAGTAGGTATTAGAATTTCAGATACCATAGTAGGTATTAGAGTTTCAGATACCATAGTAGGTATTAGAGTTTCAGATACCATAGTTGGTACCCACAATCATATCCCAATTGGAAGGATATTGCCTACCATAGTAGGTACCCACAATCATATCCCAATTGGAAGGATACTGCCTGCACATTTACCTCGGGGATTTGTATTGGTCAGCGTTGACGGTTCTTTTCACAAAAACACCAATCATGGTGGCGTAGGGGTGGTGGTAAGGGATGATTTGGGCAACATAATAAGCATGCGTATGTCGGTCTTTCGATACTATACTTAAAGATTCTTATGGAGCCGAGTTGGAAGCTGTGAGACTGCTATGTTTGAGGCAGTTAGTAGGGTTTTTTTAAGGATTGTACTAGAGACGGACCATATAGAGATCTCACAAACTTTGAAAGGTTCTATATCGCTGCCTCTAAAATACTATGAGGCTTACAGGTACCTACTATGAGGCTTTACTTTACATTAATGTTTGGCTTTTTGAATCTCTTAGATTTCCTAATTTATTTCATGTAATTTACACGTTTAGAAGTTTACCACTCAAGAAATTTATTGAGTATAATCTCAGATGTGTTCCAAGAGAGGGTATCTATGCTCCCCATCATTTGGCAACTGCGGCAACCAGACAAGTGTTATATCCTGGGTATGAAAAAGATATAATTATTCATGGTTATCAGAAGGCTGTCAATCAGTGTCTCTTGGACAAGATGAAGCTGCCATGCTTTAGGTTCAGACCTGGTAAACACTATACTTTAATTTAACCTTTATTTAAGTTGAGTATACATTTGTTGTAATTATATTATGTACAAATCACCTTGATTTGCTGCTCCCTATCACCCAGGTAAAGTGGTTACTTTTCAATGCCAACTGACGAACAATTGGGTGGTAGGATCTATACCTATCACATCAAGTCAGTATTCATACGGTAACAACAACAAAATGATCATGATACCGAAGAGTAATGCTCAAGCCGCTATTGGAAGAAGTGTCGTCCAAGATATTGAAAGTCAGTATGGTGTTGTAGACCAACTATTGAAGGGTATAATGAATGGTCCTCATGGTGAACGTATCATGATAGTGATGGGAACGAGAGACCAAATCGAACGAGCTGAACTATTGATCACCAGAGTAATAGCAGAGGTGAAACTTTCTTCTTATATTAATTGTGTATACTGTGTTTTCATCTCGGGAAAAGTGTATAATTAAAGTTAATAATTTCTTCTTATACTAAAAATCTGTTAATGCTTGCTCTAACGAAAACCACCCAACAAAAGATTACACCAAGATACATCGGGTAAAAAAAATGTGGTTTTCAGAAGCGAAAACCACTAAACTATTCACTTCATTTTTGTAAAGGTAGATCAAGCAAATAAGATGTTCACCAGTTGGAGATCGAGTAAAGAAGAACGAAAGACAGGCGCTCGACAATGGTGAGTTGG
This sequence comes from Vaccinium vitis-idaea, assembly GCA_963854785.1. Lineage (NCBI taxonomy): Eukaryota > Viridiplantae > Streptophyta > Magnoliopsida > Ericales > Ericaceae > Vaccinium > Vaccinium vitis-idaea. The sequence goes on from OY978221.1 coordinate 757,126, forward strand.
TGGCGGACAAGAAGAGGCAACGTAGAGGAGGCCGTGGACTGGAACGGAGGCTGTGGGTGGAGGAAACCCTACTGTGTTTGGAAGAGAAGAGAAACACGAGAAAGCATTACAAAGATCTGTTTTACAAAGAACTTTCTTTTTGGTTGGTATAAAATGGCTTGGCACTACCTCACGGAAGACTCTAGTTCTACTTCAAAGATATTTTCATACAAAATAAACTATCAAGTAAATTCTAGGATAATGTGTGACTGATTCTAAAAGAAAATTCTAGATATTTTAGAAGGATATTCTAGAATCTAGTAGGGATGGCAATAGGGCGGTTCGGTTCGGGTATTGGTGTATCCGAACCCAATACCCGAAACCAAAAGGGTACCCATAACCGAACCAGTAACCGAACCAGTAATGGGTAGGGGAAAGAGAAACCCAAGCTGAACCATTCGGGGTTCGGGTAATAACCGAACCGATTGGGTAACTGAATTAATTGCAAAGTCAGCCAATTTGTTTTGTGTTCTTCATCTCAAAATCGATCTCATACCAAACCCTAGAAAATCAGAAAGCAATATCAAAATAGATCTCATATGTACAGTTCTCACGGAGAGAGAGAGAGAGAGAGCGAGATCGCAATTCGCGACTTTTGAGATGAAGAACACGAACAACCTTCACACGAACACGAACACGAACAAGCTGAGATCGCGACAGTAAATCAGTATTTAGCACATGTACATCACGATTCAGAGAGAGAGAGAGAGAGAGAGAGAGAGAGAGAGAGAGAGAGAGAGAGAGCGCGAGAGAGAGAGTGAGTCACCGAATAGGAGATGATCGGGAGCAGACGAGCAGTCACCGGAGAGGAGATGATCGGGAGCAGCAGAGATGTCGATCGCCCTTTCTCCCTAAGGACCCTAACCCTAATCGTCTGTGGTGGGCGGGCAGCAAATGAAGTACTAGGGTTTTTTACAGTCTAAATCATATATATATATACTGTGATTTTAATGTCAAAACCGGTTTTGTTTGTGCAAAAAATGTAGTGCTTAAAAATTTTGTACCATGTGCAAGGTACAAGCCTTTTGTGCACTATAGTTTTGGTACAGACTCATACTCAATTACCATATGTTTCAGGGGTAAATATGTAATTACATGTTTCGGTTCGTTTCGGGTCACGGTTTGGTTATGACCTCAAACCAGAACCGAACCATACCCATTCGGTTCGGCCATATCCCATACCATACCCATACCCACGGGGAATATTTCGGTTATGGTTCCGGTAAAAATAGCGGTTTCGGTTCGGGCAGCCTTAGGTTCGGTCGCGATTGTCATCCCTAGAATCTAGAGCTTCTAAAGCTAGATATTTTAGAGTTCTAAAAATTAGATATTTATTATATTATGTTTGCATTAGAAAAAGGTTTTGAGATGCAAAATTTCTGGTCTCTCTACTAAAGCCCAGGACATTAAGCTTTCTACTACCTTAGTTAAGGAAAGAAAACAAGAGTTCTCTAAGCATCTCCTATCCATCTCCAAATCTCCATAAATTTACTTTTAAGAAAATCCATGCCTTCCAACCCGTCTCCATTTGGGGTCTCCATTTTGGAGACCCAACTCTCATCCTCCATATTTGGAGAATCTCCCACCAAATGGAGACTCATCTCCATTTCTCCCTTATTACTTAAAATCACCATTTTATCCTTTAGATGTATTGATAACAAATTATAATACGAACCATATCCTAATTTTTTTTTACTATATTTTCTTGAATGATATAACTTTTACATTATAGACTCAATTTTTATAAAAATTTATATCATTGAAAAGATATTAATAGTATCTTCAAAATGAGCCTAATATTGCATAGGTATAAACACAATTTGAAATGACATTATAAAATTTTTATAAAATTTACATAGATATCTTCCCGAAGGTGGGGTTCAATGAGAAGTAGTCATTCCAAAGTTGAGTGCTGCCTTCAATCCTTCCACGGTTGATCACCATATGCCTAGGAATTGATCTTTTCCACACTGATTTTTTCGTTTGTGCCACAAAATAGGTTAATACTTTGGTGTTGGAAACATAGAAATTGAGCAGTACCTCATGTTCATGTTCCTTTTCCATTTCTTCATCTAGAAAGCTTAGACTTGGTGGCTTAAATTTGGGAGAATTCATTCCGGAAAGAAGAGGTTTTTTTTTTCTTTGGTAACTTCAACCTGAAAGTGGAGGTTAAAGGCTAATTGGCTCTGAATTGGAAGGAATTGAGGGGAATTTTGGAGGGGGGGGGGGGGGGGGGGGAGCAAAATTTTGGAGGGAAATTTGGGAGACGAAAAATGGAGAATTGGGGTTGGAGTTGTTCATTCTCCATATTTGCTTTTTGAATAAAATATATATTTCTGAGTCTCCAAAATGGAGAAAGAGTGAGAGATGGGTAGGAGATGCTCTTATATGATTCAAGCAAAACAGGCGATACAAGATTTCATGACAAAGATCTGTTCAAAAAAAGTAAAACACAATCAAAGTATGGTTCTGTTTGATTTTGTAGAGAAATGTGAAAGAAATGGCAGAGATCTGTTTAAACATTTGAGCAAAACACAATCAAACAGAATAAACAAAGAGCTGCTTTCTTTCTCTGCCATTACAAAGATCTGTTTAAAATTGAGGTTCAGGTTTAGTTCTTTAGTAGACAAATCGAATTTGAACAAGCACTTACTGAATCGAGCTTCTAATAGCTCGCGAAAGCTGAATTCGTTTATAGCAAGTAGGGTCGAGGGTAATTTTCCATTGAAAACTGATTTCTATTATGGGTCATACTTTCTTTAAGGTGGAGTTAGCAAGTATTAAAAAGAGGTTTCTAGATTGGCTCGTAATGTTCTCCGTAATTTTTTTAATTTAACAAGTTTGTTTATTTTGAATTATTTTTGTTTCTAGTAAATTTTTTAAAGAACTTAACTCATAATTTTTTGATTTCGAGATTGGACCAATAATACAAAAAAAAAAAGAAGACATAAAACAAAGGCGAAATAATTTAAGTAAAGACAAAAACATAATCGTACAGGATTATCAAAATGGGACTAAGTTCTATTTAGTTATAATTAAAATTTCAAGGGCCACCAGATATGATGGCAAGCTTTATTGTTACAGTACATGTATACATACAATTTTTATGTAAAATTAGAGTGAACACAACCCTTTTTTTTTTTGGTGCATCCAATTGCTCCGCAGCATCAGTATTGACGATCAACAAACGGAGGGGAAAATTTGATCAAAAGGTGAACCAGATGGAAGGACAGCCAAAAGTGCAAGCAATTTCAAGAAATAAATCTGGAGAGGTAAATGAAATTTACCCTATTTCCAATTGCAAAAACATGGGACACTCAAAAGAGTAATAACAAAACAAGAAGTGTTGAACTACCTCTAGATTGTATCCCTGTTTAATAAAGTCTTGATCCAAAAAGAAAGCATCTTTACAACACAAATCGGGACACAATTGGGTTCCGAGCCGTTCAATGCACATGGTTCACAAGCATCGAACGGCTCTGGATGCAGTTGTGTGAAGAGTTGCGTTCTAAAATTGTGTTTGTAGACTTTTTGAAAAATAAAATGACAAAAGGAATTTGCGTATATGAGCAGGGAGGAACTAAAGTATACAACTTGAATTGCAGAAGCCTGATGAAAGTTCTATTAACACAGGCATTCACATACAGAGAAAACCAAGAGAAAAGCACATACAAACTGCTTACTGGTTTCATATCATGAAGGAATCGAATGCACGCCGAAATGATAATCACATCCAACTACGGGCTCGAAGATCCAACTTTAGAGATCAATGGAAACAAAGATCCAACTTTAGAGGTTATAAAGAAATTGTTCAATAACTTCACCGTCTTAAAACATAGGAAGTGCAGAAACAAATTTGAAGTACACAGATCACAATCTCTCATAAACTAACATATATTGGCGAGTCGCTATGTTCAATTTGGCAAGTTTTTGAAACCCTTTGGAACTGTACTACCGTCTCGAGGAAGTTGTTCTTTTCCTCGAGAGTTAAATGGGAACAACCAATTAACACCTTTTTCAACACCCTGCCATTTTCCAGAAAATACTTTAGCAGCTTCAGCTCACTGTCTACTCCATCAAATCGGATAACTACTAACTTTTCAAGATTTGACAACAAACAAGTAGGCGTCCTGTGTGGTTCAACCCAGCTGAATTCATTAATCAAATCACCTTCGCCAAATGTCTGCTTCTCGGAAAAAGAGAAAAGAAATGGTTAGTAACAGCGAATAAGATCCGCAAAATTGGAACTTCTTTAGGCATAAAATCTCACCTTGCACAGTACGAGAGTAGCCAGATTAGGAGCACTACAGAGAAAGTCTGGAAGCAGTCTCCAAGAATAATCATCAGGAACAAGAAGATTCAAACGGATCAAATTCGGGAAAAGAGGCAACTTAGTATCATCAGCAAAGTCCAGAACCTTTATAAACGATAAAATTTCAGCCAACCACAAGTGCATGCTAAATGATATGTAAAAGTTCAATATTCTATGAGAAAGTATTGGTAGAACATTCTGAAAGAAGTCATCAAAAAGGAAGTGCAAACTACTTACCCCCATAGTTGCTTCATGTAGAGTAAGAAACTTGACACACGTGATTCCTTCCAGAAGCTTAAATATTTGATTAGCATGTTCCTTCATTCCGATAACTTGTATACAGCAGTGTCCGACATCTATATATGCTGAAACTAAGGAGGATAGGTTTTCCAGAGAATAGCAAGCTAAATAGTCATCATAAACAATCAGGTCTTCAAGAACTGGTGCATTAATGACAATCTTGTTTCTAGAAAGCATCATCCCCATCTCTAAATGCTCGTTATGCAGATATGCAACCAACTTAAACTCTAATCTCTTCAAAGCAGGTGCACAAACATTAAGAACCATATCTTCCTCATTGTCCACGTTGGCTCTAATATACAATTCCTCAAGCATGGGGCAGCTACTAAAGAGCTTCTGTGTTATGTCATTGCCCGGATAATGAAGTGAAACCCGAAGGTCCCTGAGATTTGGCAACCAAACAGAGCTCAAAATCGTATCAAACTCAAGTTCCCTTGAAAGTTGTAACTCTATAAGTGTCTTGCAAGTAAAGAGTTCCAAAGGCAAGCTAAGAGGCTGGATTGGGCACATTTGGATATTAATCACGCGAACATGGCGCCTAATGGCAGCTCTTATCCACTCATGTAAACGAGATGCCACAACGTCTGAATGATGACCTCTCACATAAAATGAAACTCTTTCTATAGAATGCAATTTGTGGTGGAGAAGTACATGATCAACAAAATTCACAAAACGTAAGTCATTATCATCAACGGTCTTTAAGCTCATCCATTCACCAAAGTGAAGGCTTGGGACAAAAGCCCATAAGTCCTTCCATTTTAACGATAGGATGCTGGTTCTGACTGCATATTGGGTTGGCATCAAGGAGAGAATGTGAAGAAGAAGTGCCTCTGGCAAGCTGCTTATTCTATCTTCTCCATCTCCAGCGTAGACAGGTTTTGACAATGAAGTCATGGTTTCTATGGTGCTTCTACAAAATAGAATGGAGAAATTAGATTAAGCTAAATACATAATTGTCAGCAGTCAATCAAACCAAAAAATCAGGGTACACATCCAGTTGCATGTATGTTGTTACATGGACTTGGATGTGGGCGCTGGGTGCAAGTATGCGTCCAAAGTGTTGCTACACGCTGAAATGTCATATTTCCCAGTATTTTGATACCAGGCTAAATGGTGTTTGTAAGGTGCCTTAGCATAATGTAAGAGTTACACATAGTTTACGGTAAATTCAAATTACCAAACATGGTTGCTAGGTAAATGTCCAACTAAACACGTCGGACATGCATCCCATGTCCTTATCAGAGTTACCCTAGCAACATTTAGAAATGAGTTCCGATTAAAAATAAAAAAATAAAAAAAATTAGAAAGAGTCCCTTTAACAAAGATGGAGCTGATGACAGATGTCTCAAGAAACTTGAAAAAGACAAAGCTCCAATTGGGTGCCAACGATTCCCTGTCACAGTAAAAGAAAAGGACTACAAATCACAATATTCTAGCTATCAATCTCAAGTTAAAACCTCAAGAATCTCAAGTTAAAACCTCAAGAAAACAAATAAAACCATATGTCCAGTTAGAGTTTGTAATTTCAAGCAACGACACCAACAAGTAGCGCAATTAAAGGGTCAAACTACGGGCAAATTTTCCCAAGCAGGTTTTAAACAAATGGGCAAATCTACCAGAGGCCTAGAGAAAGTGGACGGCTATACAAAAAACTCAAGGCATCTTATTAGACCTTGAACTCTGGCTTTGGCAAGTCATCAGTTATGACTCTGTATTGCTAATTAGATGTCAGATGAATCCAACAAGCACACAATCAGTTGCTAAAAGCTAAGTTATCCTATTATGTGCTACACACTAAAAGGTAAGAGGAAAGTACCCCCAATTGGAAACAATGGAATGCCAAATATTCAGCAGGTTAAAAGGACTCATACTCTCTTACTAACAACAGTGGAATTCTATTCACTGAACAACAACCAAACCAAACTTTCCGAACCAAAAACTAATTCAAAACAACTAAAAACTAATTGAAAACCGCATTAAGAAATACCTGTGGTAACAAATGTACTAGAGGCCTAGAGAAAGTGGACGGCTATACAAAAAACTCAAGGAATCTTATTAGACCTTGAACTCTGGCTTTGGCAAGTCATCAGTTATGACTCTGTATTGCTAATTAGATGTCAGATGAATCCAACAAGCACGCAATCAGTTGCTAAAAGCTAAGTTAGTGTAGACACCCCAATTTTGAACCCGAAATACGCCCATGCATCTCCGATGATGAAACGGATCAATCACAATTACCTGGAATTGGTGAAAATGATTTGAGTTTGACCAAAACCAACCAAACACTACCCAAGCAATCAAAATGTGCCAAACCAACCCAAGCATTGTTGAACCAAGCCAAACCATCAATCTGCCATCTATAGCCTTGAGCGCTCAAGCCCATGGCTTTGAGCGCTCAAACCCCTGAGGAGCACCTTGAGCGCTCAAGTCCACAGCCTTGAGCGCTCAACCCCCGTCCAGTCAGCAACTTGCAGAGTATCTCATCATGAGATTTCCTGCATGGGAGCGTCTGTGGTTGATCTTATACGATCCCTATACGTATAATACACCCCACCAACTCCGAAAATACACAAAAAATACTCCCAAACACCCAAACCCACTTCTCTCTCTCTCCTTTCTTCCCTCCCACTCACTCTATAAAACCACCCATTGCCCCCTGGTTTGAGGGACGATTTCCACCACTCTTTACCTTCAGTTTCTAACCAAAGAACCACTGCTCTCTCTCCCTCTCTTCAAAACCATCCTTCTACCATTAAAACCACCTACAATACCATCCACAAAACCCAGAAATTCGACCTTTGATCATCTGTCAACCATCTACATTGTCCAATTCGTACAGAATACAAGCCAAGAACACCCATAATCAACCTCTCAAAGTCCAGAATCAAGCTCAAGTCTCAAACATTTTCCAAAAGGTAGTAAAAATGTGATCAACTCACTGTTTTGGTCTTTCTGAGGAAGGCTAGTGAGTTTAAGCAAGATCTCTATACTTGCATTGAACTCACAAAGGCCAGAAAGTTGCTTAAAAACCTTTTTCAAATTTGCAGTTACAGCAGGTTTGAGCGCTCAAGCCTCTGGCCTTGAGCGCTCAAGCCTAGTTCTGAACAGGCCACTGTTTTGCTAACTTCTGAACTTCTTTTTGATTTTGATCACTATTTAAGAGTTAATTGCGTTAAATTAGCTCTCAAAATAGTTTATTCCTACACCAAAACTACATGCATGAATGCAAATTAACCATTTTATAGTGATTAAACATCAAAAACTTCAAATTCCTTATATTTGATTGCAAAATAGTGGTTGTCAAACCTTTTGAAACTTTGTTTTCTGTCTTTGATGGTCCTGAGGAAGTATGGAAACCAGTTTAAAGGTTAAACAGTGGAAAGCCATGTTATGGCTTGAGCGCTCAAGGTCAGATCTTTGAGCGCTCAAGCTGTTCTTGGCCTATTTGCAGTTTTCCAGTAATTCTGGTGATGGCTTATGGTTTAATTCTTTGTTAGTGTATATAAGTTGTCAGTATAGTGTTTGTGGTCTGGATTCCTCTCTCTTGCAGAATTGGTTTGAGCGCTCAACCCATGAGCCTTGAGCGCTCAAGCTGGTTCTAAAGCAAGTTTGTTTTAAGCACTTTCTGATGATTTTTAAAGAGAAGTGATGCTTGTGTGATCTTTCTGTGATGTATTTAAGTCTTAAAGCAGCATCAAATATCAAAAACCAACAAGGAAAATGTTCGGGTGGAATGAGGGTTGAGCGCTCAAGTCACCACCCTTGAGCGCTCAATCCCCATTCTGGAATCCAGATTGCAAACAGTTTAATAAGTCTTATTATGTCCATGATTTCTTGGGTTATTGTACGATTTCTGTTGTAATTTATTTCTGTGAATATTTGTAGTATCATGTTCATCATCCATGTAGATCGCACGCACAAGCATCCACAGTAAAATCGCATCTCTTGCATGTTTTGTTGCTATGTGATTCCCATCCCCGATTCCCATTTATGTGAATAAATCAAATTTTAAACATTTCCAAAATCCCACAAAATATTGAGTAGAGACCGGTTCACGGACCGGGCGAGAGGGGTGCCGTAAAACCCTTCCCCTCTCGTAACCAAACCCCCGAATCCGAGAAATCTGTGGTTCCGTCATGATCAGTAAAATCTCTTTTTATGGGTAATGAGTCATATTTTTTATCGGTTTCTCTGGTTCGGACCTCAAATCCGGGTGGCGACTCTAACAAATCACAATCCTTTTCGAGCAATCTCGGTGGGCCGTCCACAAGCTGGCGACTCTGCTGGGGACATTGGTTAATATATATTTTATTTAATTACACTTGTGCAATTTTTGTTACACTTGTGTAATTTTATTGAAATATGTGTTAATCAAAGCGGGTTTAATTCGAAAAATATTTTGTGGGATTTTTCAAATGTTTGAAATTTAATTTTTGCATTGCATTTGCATTGTTCTTAACCCCGCTGGCGTGTTTTGGCAATCCTGCCCGGCTTGCCGGTGACAGGGAATCCCGAAATGCCCAGCAGCCCTCGACCGTGATAAATCACATCGTCGCTATCGTTTTTAACGGTAGGAGACGGTTTTGATTTTGAGTCCGGGGTACCCTCAGTGACCAAAACCGGCCTTTGCATATAATTAACCATAGAACCCCACGTTTAGTAATCCACCTGTGTGTTAGGCTTACGTGCTCCATTTTGCTACATGCTATGTGTTACCGCTTTTTCTCGCCATGCCATGTTGCATTCATACATTCGCATTGTATATAGTCACTGCGAGCGTCGTTGGTATAGGTTTTCTGTGTACATATCCTACTTGGTTTTAATGCCTTTACAGTTAGTAGAAGGTTGCCTCGGCCCGATGATGAATCGTGCATCCCATATGCGCGTTGTTCTTGCAAGTTAGCCTTTAGGATGGCCGGACATGGGAAAATTTGGATCATCGAATTCCTAAACAATGATCTAAAACAGGTTTAAGGGACCTTGGCCCGAGGAGGGTCAATCGCCCTTAGGCATCTGATCTTAGATCATTGTCGGAAGTGGTATGGACCAGGATTTCCCAAATCCGACCATCCGATATCAAGGACTTATTACTCAAAAAGAAAACTTGAGGATTGAGGCAATCTTCCAAAACTGTCATTTTTTAGTCTAGGAGACTTAAAATCCACGGAGTTTGAGATACCTCCGGTGTTGGTCGTGCCCGAACGGCCACCGTGATTTGGACTAGCCTTAAGATCATTGATATCTGGATTACAACGTCCAAATTGCTTTGTCTCGGATGATTAAGAAAAGCGATTGGCTCTGATTCCAACAAAGTTTGGAGTTTAACCTGCCGAGTAATGGTCTACCCGGGGTGTTGGAAAATCTTATGTGCAATGATCTTAAGTGAGATTCAGATCCGGTAGACTAACCCTAAGATTGTACATGTAGTCTAGGAGACTTAAAATCCACGGAGTTTGAGATACCTCCGGTGTTGGTCGTGCCCGAACGGCCACCCGTGTTTCGGACTAGCCTTAGAATTGATTGCAACTGGATGGCAACATCTCATTGCTTTGTCTCGGATGGTTAAGAAAAGTGCTACGGCGTCAACATCTAGGCTTAGGTTGAAACGCCGTATTCACCGAGTAATGACTTACCCGTGGTGTTGATACAATCTACTGTGCAAATGATTCTAAGTGAGTTCCGAAACCGGTAGACTAATTCCTAAGGCTAGAAATAAGACTAACTCCGTGAGTTAGGTTGTGGCGAGACGATAGTGAGCATTCATTTCATTCATTTTGTGCATAGTAGACACATCGAGTACACATCTGAGTCCGATTTTTGCTTTATAATCAGTTCTTGAATCATTGGGCCTGCAAAGAAGAAGAAGACCTTACCTGTTTGGACTCGACCTCCTGGACAAAGATTGTCTAGATCTTTATCACCAAAGGCCGAGACAAGTATGGCAGAAGAACAGAGACAAAATCCCCCAAATGAGTTTGAGCAACTGAGAAAGGAAATGCATGATGAGAGGGTCCGAAATGACACCCGAATCGCTCAACTGATGGCAATTATGGTAAACATCCAGGGTCGACTTCCCCCACCGCAGCAGCGAGTACATGATGATGAAGCTCGGGATCAGGAGATTTCCAATGATGAACATCCGGAACAGCCTCCTCCCCCTGAAAATCCTCAGCTGGCTGAAATGCTAGCAAAAATACTTAAGTTGGAAGAATCTGTGGCTAAAAGTGAAAAGCGAGCCATTACCGGCTTTGACATGAACAAACTCTGCATCTTCCCAGGAGCAAAGCTTCCCAAAAGGTTCAAGCATGTAGACTTCGAGAAGTTTGATGGGACTGGGGACCCGAGAGGACACATTCAGGCATATGTAAGCTCCCTCTCGTTACAAGAAGTTGATGAGCCTGCTATGGCACAGATGTTTCACGAAACTCTCACAGGGCCTGCACTTCAGTGGCTCTTATCCCTTGACATTTCAAAAAGACAAACTTGGGAAGAAATGGTGGCTGCTTTCATTAAGCAGTATGAGTATAATGTTCAACTCAAAGTCACCACTCGAGAGCTTGAGAGCATCAAGATGAAGGAAAAGGAATCTTTCGCAGATTTTGTGAAAAGATGGAGAGCGAAGGCTGCACAGATGACCGATCGTCCCAGTGATAAGGACCAAATGCGCATCATAACCAAGAACCTTCAACCCGATTTGGCTCAGTACATGGTCATGGCCCAAGCACATAATTTTGAAACCTACTTTGAGATGGGTCTGTCGATTGAAGAAGCTCTACAAAGCGGGATGCTAAAGAAAGGAGACTCATTCCCCAAACCAAAGCGAAACTACATTGGGAACACGTCTTCCCTGTATGCGAACCCCAGTTACACAGCCGGTACCTCATCCAACACCATGAATCACCAATCCCACAAAGCCGAACCCATAAACGCCATCTTATCTCAACCAATCCAATCAATTCAACCACCACAAAATCAAAGAGGACGGCGCATCTTCACCCCTCTTCCCTTACCTTTACCTGTTGTTTTCGAACGACTCGTGCAACAGGGAAAAATCAAACCTCTTCAGCCAACTCCACCTCCACAAAATCCCCCGCCAACATATAACCCTAACACCTTCTGTATATTTCACCAGACACCCGGTCATCCCACTGAAAGATGCCAGCGCCTGCGTCATGAGATTCAAGATCTCATTGACAACAAACAAATCCGAGATCCCACTGAAAAGCCCAATATCCTCACAAACCCTTTGCCAACCCACAAAAGGAATACTGACATAGGTCAAATTACCTTTAGCTCCACTCCAAAATCCACTCCGTTTGACCCAAGCCAGTTCATCCTACCCGAAACAGACCCCAAGCCCATTGTGCCAATACCTGTTGAGCACGAAGTATGCTTTCTAGACATCCACTTGGATCCTACTGTGTGGCAAGAATGGGGTGATTTGATAATGGCAATGGAAGCTCGGGAGTATGAGCAGATGGTGGCCAACAATGTGGCAAATGAAGAAGTTTGGCCGCATAATGAACAGCTTAATGAAGGACTTCCATTTGGTGCCATGATTAACCTACTTTGGGATCCGATGTTTGAGGATCCACTGGATGGATTTGCGCTTCCCAATCTATTTGAACCATTGCCTATGCTACAAGATCAACAACCTATGGAAGAAGGACAAGGACAAAATTGGCAAGAAGAGAATGGGGCACCCGATGGTGCACAAGAAGATGAATGGGACCCCACACCTAATGAATGGCAGCTCATGGACCCTAACGACCCTCTGGATGGATCTACACTTCCCATGTTCTTCGAAGAAGCATATTTTCCAATGCAACCATTATGGGAGGGTCGCCCTGATTTTTCCATGATGAGTGAGTACGCGATAAATCGAATGACGGAAGGAATAGAGTTCACACCTTATGATTACATAGTTGATGAAAACCTTCCAGTACCCCGAGTGCAAGTCCCGGAGGACTGCAACATCATGGTTTTAAATGGAGGCCTACCCGATGTTTGGGGGCAGCAAATGGAAGAAAACGTTGTAGCAAATATGTGGGCCAATCAGAATGAGGGCATAACACCGTTGTGGGTCGGAAACAATGAGGTTTGGGCTGTTAACGAGGCTGCCATGGAAAATGGAGATGTTTGGAGTGAAGCGACTGTGGAAGGAATTACCAAAGGTTTGGAAGGAGCCAGTATTGCAAAGGGAAAGAGAAAGGCGGAAGGGGATCTTGTCGATTTCTACACAGACTACACTGATCTATGGGGAGATGACATCGACTCGGTTCTTCATCTTCTTCGGAGTGGTCGGTTTTATCAACCACCTCAGAGGTTCACTGGAAACACTTCTATCCCACCACCAAATACTACAAACCAGCTACCATTCAACCAAGCTCCACAAAACAACCCAGCTCCACAAAACAACCCAGCTCCACAAAATAACCTAGCCACACCAAACAACCTTAGCGACCCAATCGCTAACCCAGCTGATTTCCAAAATCTCTTTAACCCAATAACCAACCAATCCCAAGCTACCTCTACTGCCAACAGTCGCGTTCCCCGTCCGAAGCCTCCGCCAACCAATGAAGAAAATCCCATTCAGAAACAACTTGAGAAAACTCCAGCCGCTCTTACCATTTGGGGATTGCTTATGAGCTCCAGTGAGTATCGTCAGAAACTCGCTCAAACATTATCCTGCATGGAAATTGCGCCTGATATCACCCCGGAAGCCATGATGGCCGCTATTGTCACCAAGCCTACCATTGCCGCTAAGCCAACCAAACATGTTGTAACCTTTACCGAAGCTGACCTGCCGCTTGAAGGAACTGACCACAATAAGCCTTTGCATGTCACCATGAAGTGCATGGGGAAATGGATCCCGGTGGTGTTGATAGACAATGGGTCAGCACTCAATGTATGCCCTCTTCGAACAGCTTTGTGTTTGGGACTCAAACCAAAGGATTTCACACCATCTAGTCTCACTGTTCGGGCTTATGATAACACCCGTCGCAATGTGCTTGGGACTGTTGAAATGGAAATTGCTGCAGAGGGGTTTAAGTCAACAGTTGAGTTTCATGTGCTTGAGATCCCAGCTTCGTTCAATTTGCTGTTGGGACGTCCCTGGATGCATCGATCTGATATTATGGCAGTTCCATCCACCTTGCATCAAAAGGTTTTGCTCGGTTTGGAAAGTGGGACAGTTGCCCTCTACGGAGATACAGGCATTCGCCCTCATGCTGAAGACAATGCTCCTTTGTTAGAAATTATGCATGATGAGAATGATGTTCAACTTGGGGGCTTTGCTTTCGATACGTCTGGTGGTGTGTTTACGCTTCGTATTGATGACGATTTTTCAATCAGCACCACAGCTCTCGAGATGATGAGAAGAATGTCTTATCTACCAGGCACGGGCTTGGGACGAACTCACCAGGGGGTGGCTCAGTTTCCAGAATTCCCTTCTCAGCGAGGTCGTTTCGGGTTGGGATACGAACCTACACTGAAAGAGATGCAAAGGGGGAAGACCAATGGAACAAGTAGCAGTGCAAACCGTCGGATTCGCTTTGTTGGAGAAGGGTCGAATGCACCTTATCGCGGCCAGCCTGAGCCGTTTGTAAATGAAATAAGTGGAAAGGTACACCCTGGGTTCGAAATCTTTGCTAATGATGCTTGGGACAGCGAAGATGAACATGAAAAGGTCGAGAAATTGGTGAAAGACCTTAAAGCAGATTGGATGGAGGCTTTGGATGGTGGGGTCTTGATGTCAATGTTCGATGAGGTCAGTCTGACGGGTAAGGATGAAGAAGAGCCAGCTGTGATGATGCTCGGACAGGAGGCCCTCGATGATCCCAGTGTGCTGATAGTGGATGCAGTCGGTGAATACAAGAATTGCACTTTCACTCCTGTTGTAAAATTTACCAATGCATTCACTAAGTTAGAATTCGAGTCTGAGTCAGGGTTTGAATTTGGCTGTGAGTCGGAGTTTGTGCCTCTTGGCCCTCCACGTCGTCATTTCTATTTCGAGTTTGAGTCTGATGCCATGTACTATGCCCCAGAGGGCTTTGTTAATGAAATAAACGGTGATTTCGCTTACTTTGCTGTTCCCGAAATAAATTGTGTTGACCCTGACAATGATGAGACTGAGTTTGAGGGAGAAATACCCAAAGAACTCAAGTCTCTAATCGAAAGGAAAAATGAAAGGCATGCTCAGCCAATAAAAGAAGAGGTTATTTCAGTTAAATTGAGGGATGAGGAGAATCCTCGCATGGTTCAAATCGGTTCCGGGCTATCTACTGAGGAACAAGAATTACTCGTCGATTTACTCAAAGAATTTGAAGATGTCTTTGCTTGGTCCCACGCAGATATGCCCGGAATCGATCCTGAAATTGTGCAACATCGAATTCCCCTGTATCCTGATGCAAAACCGGTAAAACAAAAATTGAGAAAAATCAGACCAGATTGGGTTGAAAAAGTCAAAGAAGAAGTCAGCAAGCAATTCAATGCTGGCTTTTTGATGGTAACTGAATATCCACAGTGGGTTGCAAATATTGTGCCGGTGCCCAAGAAAGATGGAAAAGTCAGGGTATGTGTAGATTTCAGGGATTTAAACAAAGCCAGTCCGAAAGATGATTTTCCCTTACCACACATTGATGTATTGGTAGACAATACGGCAGGGCACGCGCTGCTATCATTTATGGATGGTTTTTCGGGATACAATCAGATTTTGATGGCACCAGAGGATCGGGAGAAAACGACCTTCACCACTGAATGGGGGACGTTCTGTTATCGGGTCATGCCGTTTGGATTAAAGAACGCAGGGTCGACTTACCAACGGGCTGCAACAACTTTGTTGCATGATATGATGCATAGAGAAGTTGAGGTATATGTGGATGACATGATTGTAAAAGCCAAGGAAAGGGAAGGACATCTTCCGGTGTTACGCAAGTTCTTTGAAAGGATACGGAAGTATCGGATGCGCCTCAATCCACAGAAGTGCACATTTGGAGTCACCGCAGGGAAAATGTTGGGGTTTATGATCACTACCCGAGGGATTGAAGTTGATCCAACGAAAATCAAGGCGATATTAGAAATGGAGCCACCAAAGACGGAAAAAGAGGTTCGGAGTTTTCTTGGGAAAATTCAGTTCATCAGCAGATTCATCGCCAAGTTGACTTCAACTTGCGAGCCGATGTTTCATTTGCTCAAGAAAGGAGTGCTGTTCAAGTGGGATGACAGGTGCCAAAAAGCCTTCGAATCAATTCGGCAGTATCTTCAAAGTCCCCCAGTATTGATGCCACCAACACCTGGAAAGCCGCTGATTCTGTATTTATCAGTAACACAGTCTGCAATGGGTTGCATGTTGGCACAAGAAGGTGAAGCAGGTATCGAGAAGGCAGTGTATTACCTAAGTAAGAAAATGGTTGGAGCCGAAGAAAGATACACCTCTTTAGAGAAGACTTGTTGGGCTCTTGTATGGGCCTCTAAAAAGCTAAGGCATTACATGTTAGCTTATTCGGTGGTGTTGATTTCTCGAATGGACCCCCTCAAATATTTGTTCGAAAAACCGGCACTCACTGGAAAGTTGGCACGGTGGTTGCTCTTATTGGCCGAGTTTGAACTCAAGTATGTAACGCGAAAATCGGTGAAAGGCAGGGCTGTGGCAGAATTCTTGGCAGATCACTCAATCGAAGGGCCAGAAGATACAGAGTTCCAATTTCCCGATGAACACGTTATGACAGTAACAGAGGATGTTTGGAAATTGTACTTCGATGGAGCTGCAAATCAGAGAGGATTCGGGATCGGCATATTATTGGTTTCACCAGAAGGGCCGCACATTCCCCTATCTTTCAAATTGAATTTCGAAGTTACCAATAATCAAGCAGAATATGAAGCGTGCATTGTTGGAATGGAGGCTGCTTTTGAAATTGGGGTTAGGAAGTTGGAAGTGGTCGGAGATTCGAATCTGGTAGTATCTCAAGCTAATGGTGATTGGAAAGTGCGAGAGGAAAAGTTGAAACCATACCACAAAGACCTCGATGATTTGATCCATCGATTCGAGCAAGTTACTTTTACACATATCCCGAGAATGAAAAACCAGTTTGCCGACGCTCTTGCTACTTTGGCATCCATGGTGGAATTGCCTGTGGGAGTGAGAATGAGACCAATCATGATTGAGCAAAGGAATAAGCCGGCATACGAGTATGTGATGAATGTCGGCGAAATTGACGATGGCCTGCCTTGGTACCATGATATCTGGAATTTGGTTGAGAAAGGAGAATATCCAGAAGGAGCAAACAAGAAAGACCAGATAGCATTACAAAGGTTAGCTTCGCAATACATCCTCTGCGGTGGAAGGTTATACAAAAGGTCGTATTGTGGCATGCATAAGTTGTGCATTTATGGTGATGACACGAAAAGGGTGATGGAGGAAATTCACGAAGGAATCTGCGGTCCTCACATGAGTGGATTAATGATGGCAAAGAAGATCCTGAGGCAGGGGTATTATTGGTCAACTTTGGAAACAGACTGCGTGCAGTATGTGCGGAGATGCCATAAGTGTCAGATCCACGCTAACCTCATGCACGTGCCGCCATCTGAACTTCATACAATGGCGACGCCCTGGCCTTTCTCAGTATGGGGGATAGATGTGATAGGGAAAATCACGCCACCAGCATCGAACGGACACAAGTTTATATTGGTGGCAATTGATTATTTCACGAAGTGGGTAGAGTCGGCCTCTTACGCTACATTGACCGCGGTACAAGTGGCTCATTTCATTAAGCAAAACATCATCTACCGATACGGGGTTCCTAATGCCTTCGTGTCAGACAATGGTGTACATTTCAAGGGAAGAGCAGCAGAGGTGCTTGAGGAATTCAATGTTCAGGTTCACAAGTCAACAGTATACAGACCACAAACCAATGGGGCAGTAGAAGCAGCAAACAAGTCAATCAAGAACATCTTGGAGAAAACCATCGAGTCATCCAGAGATTGGCATGAGAAGCTGCCATTAGCATTATGGGGGTACCGCACTTCGATCCGAACTCCAACAGGGGCAACGCCCTATTCACTGGTTTATGGAATGGAAGCAGTACTTCCTATTGAGCTTGAAGTACCATCCCTGAGGGTGATGATAGAAAGTGAGATTAACGAAGCCGATTGGTTGAGCGACAGGTTCGCAGAGCTAATGTTGTTTGATGAAAGGAGGTTGCGGGCATTGTATCATATTCAGGGATATCAGAGAAGAATTGCCCGCGCATTCAACAAAAAGGTGAAGTCCAGGGATCTGATTGAAGGGGATATGGTGGTGAAGGAAATTCGGGCACCGATATTCGATCCGCGGGGAAAATTCAGGCCAAAATGGGCAGGACCATACATCATCAAGACTATCCTCGACGGTGGAGCAGCAGTGATCCTTGATTTGGATGGTAACGAGTTCAGCAATCTTGTCAACTTGGACCAACTCAAACGATATTATCCCTGAGAGATGCTCGTTGGGCGGAAAATCGCAAGGGCGAACCGACCCAAGCAAAAATTAGAGCAAGCCTGCTAGTCTGAAAACCCACACTGGGCAGTCTAGGCAAAATCTAAGGCGAAAATCCAAAAGAAGCTCGCTGGACCGAAAACCTGAAAAGGCGGTACCAGGCAAAACTTAGAGCACAAAAAGGAGAGTGTTAATACCCGAGTGAACCTTTCCCTGAACTACGCCATGACCTGATTCCTTGAAAAGGGATACGTAGGCAACCCTATCTTGGGGTTCGGTCTAAATCTGATGAGTTGGCCCGCAGTTTTGCAATATTTGAAGAAGATAGCATATGGAACTAGATGAACCAAGAGGGGGAAACCCTTCATCATTTAATTTTATTCAAATCACTTCTTCGATTACATAAGCTGAGCATGGTAAAAAAAAAAAAAAAAAAAAAACACCATTTATTTTGGGAAACAGCCTAGTGGGTCAGAAAGGAAGTTGTCCTAATTTCTTCAGTGTATGGCCCTCATCTGTATCCTCATCCAATCTCTGTAGTGCCCATTCAAATGAATAGTTGGGTAGGGATCAGGAGCCCAAACAACCCTGTGCCTCCAAGAAGTACGATAGCGCTCAAGAACGGAATGTTTGAATACGGGAAGGCAGAAAGTAGCAGGAACTATATACTCCACTTCTTGGCGAATGCAGTATTGACGGAGAATACGCTGTGGAAAATAATATGCATAACCTTGCAGTCCCGCTAAAATCACCCATGTGTCTCCCATGTGACTGGCCGTCATATCTGGCAAGGGCAACCAATGGCACCTCCAAGTGATGTGATCCTCTTCCAATGATCTGAAGAAGTCAACCCATTCATCTTCATCAGGCTCGTCATGCACAAACGGCCTACTCACCCAAGTCCGGGGCTCGTAAACCCAATCACCTGCTGGCTCCCTCAAAAGCCCAACCTTGTCACACAGCCACATCTACAAAACCAAAAACACCCAAGTCAAAGTCAAAACCAAAGCCAAACAACCAAAAATTCCCCAAAATTCCCAAAAACCCAAAAGCATCCAAACCAAATAAACCAAACCTGAAGCAGAAGCGGACTCCCAGCAAATGTATCTGTTCTCCCAGTTTTAACCGCATCCAAGCCCATGATTGTTTCAGCCAAAACCAAAGGAACCACATCCCGCCGCTGTTCGATCTGAGCAGCAACACCGACAATGGCAGAACTGGGATGGCCATCACCGGGGACCAACAAGTATAATGCCAAGAGGCACATGCAAAGTGCAAACATGCGCCTGTTCTGAACAGTAAAATCTAAAAGATCGCCTGTTGGACCGTAATCCGCAAAAAGACGAAGGATGTTGAGAGTCTCGTTGCAAATCAAAAAGCGCGCAACACCATTCCCAAGACCAAGCTTTCTGCTGAGAATGTTGGCGTAATTTTGACGGATGGGCGGTATGACGGGATCGGCGAAAGCATTACCGCCAAGATATGCCTGAAATTCTTCGACGGTCGGACAAAGTTCTTGCATGCCGAAGCGGAACACATGGAGCTCTGAATCCCAACAGCGGACGGCGGCACGTAAGATGTCCTGGCAAATAGGAAAAGTGTGGAGGTGGCGAAGGGCATTAAGGCCAAGACCCCGAAAGTTGAACCAATCAATGTTTTCAAGGCTAGCAATCCAAGTGTTGATAATGGAAGGATCAAGGGAAGCCATGTTTGGGGCAATGAAGAATTATTGAGGAATGTATATGGAGTGAGAAATGAAAATTGATGTAGAAATGGTGTGTGGAAAAAGCTTGATCATGAATGGTATTTATAGGGGACTTGTGAGGAACCTTACAAATTTGCCATGCAGCATTGGAAATTAAAGATTACATTTTCAAGATGGTCAATTGCATGTTTCCAAAGTATTTGTGTTTGAAAATTTGAAAATGCATTGGAAATACATGGCATTTGTGGGAAAATGTGAAAAGACCTTGGGAAGGTGATGTTCAAAGCTTGAAAGGGGTTATAGCAGAGCAACAAGACATTTGGGGCAGAGGAAACCATGCAAAAGAGTCCAAAAATGCATTGGGAAGCAATACCACAAACCAGCCCAGCACAGGCATTGAGCGCTCAAGGCCAGAGAGTTGAGCGCTCAACTTCCCCCAGACCACCTTGAGCGCTCAAGGTGGTGAGCTTGAGCGCTCAAGCCCCATTGAGCGCTCAAAGCCTGCAGAAAATGCAGCAGACAGTAGCAGCTGCATTATTACCCGTTTGGTGCCCGAAACCTTTTCCAAGCTTCTCAAACCTCATTCAACACCCAAGCCAAGTTTCAATGAGCATTTGTGACTTCACGGAACGTCCCGTACCCCGAGTTATCAAGCCGATACGTGTACGGATACGAGATACAAGCTTAAAGTGGCCACTCAAAATGTTCAAATCCATTTCCAAGCCTTGCTAGCCATATCCAATCATTGAAACACGTGTCGGAAGGAACTTTTGACTTGTCGGAACATTTCCCGGGGCAATTCTTCAAAGATTCAAGGTTTTGAGGCCCCGACGGCTTATTTAAGCAATGAAACGGCGGCCATCACCGCGTCAAAAATGGTTTTAGAAGTTTTCTTGATGAATGGTCACGGTCCCAGGGGCATTTATGTCATTGTTGACTTGGTCAAGGTGGTAACATGGTAAATCAGTACATGCAAAGAGGCTCATGAAGCATCTTACTTTCAAATTTGCCTTATGAACATCAAATTCCGTTCTAAGGTCACTTGGTATAAATTGTTATTGATTGCTTATACGCGGGAAGTGAGTCAAGTTGTGCGTCATGTAAATACATCTTCTGGTTGTACATAAATTCAAATAATCATGTTTCGTCCAAATTCTCGAACATGTTAGCTTTTCTTAAAGGTTGAATTTTAAAACTTTATACTCGGATGTTTGAATTCAAGAGTTTGGTGGATAAATCGCGTACATTCTACAACAGGTTGTTCGTTTGTACATTAAAACAGCAAGTAATACAACGAACAATGAAAGTGCAAATCATGTGCATAAACTGAACTAAATTCATGCAAGGCAAAAACATCAAGTCTGTACAGGGCACACGACGCCCAATGAAGAAATCCGCAACTGGGGCACGCAGGCCCAATCCATCTATCTACTGGGGCACGCAGGCCCAATCAAAAAGAAAAGATATAAAAGCAAAAACAAGACTCTAAACTACTCTATATCTATTGTGTACTACTCCGCCTCATCCATCGTCTCGTCCGAGCTCTCAGTCTCGTCCCCCTGCCGCTGCTCCAGTCGCTCCTGCCGGGAAGAGGGATAGTTAGCGTCATCAACGCTGTCATCGCTCGAGCTCGTGGTCTCAACTATCCCCCCGGGTGCTACCTCCACCCTCTGACGGGTCGATCTCCGTGGCCTCACCTCCGCGGGCTTTGAACGCCCAAGCCGCACAGTCGTGTCTCCAGGACCACCAGCTCCGTCATGTGTCCTCTTCCTGATCACGGGCGGCTGCATCATCAAGCAAACAAGGAAAGAATCAGTACATGGTATAGTCAAGGTATTGAAAGCACAAGGAAGATAAATAGCATACCGGTGCGACTCTCAGTCGAGACGGACCAGGAGCAGCAGGAGGTACTGGCTCGCCCTCCCGACGGATAGCAACCTCCTCTCCGGCTATGAGGCGGCGAATCAGGACGCGCAGTCCTCGGTTCTGCTCATACAAAGTCTGTACCGCCTCATGTGAAACCTGCAAGCACATCAAAATTTGAGTCATCAAGTACATTTGGGCAATCATAATTGAAATTCACAAATTGAAAGAATGAAGTGTTTCTTACCGGTGCTGCAAGCCGCGGGAAGTCTGCTGGAGGCCTTGGGATATCTATGTCCCCTATCTCACCCCCGGCAGAGGTAACGCGCACCCACCACCTAGCTCCCGCTATCTCCTGAGATGAGGTACCAGTACCCTCACCTCCTGCCACCCCGCCAGCTGAGGCGCGCGCCTTCGCGGCCTTCTCTCTCTCCATCTTCTCCATCCACTCTGCCGCTCTCAGGGGACCAGCCAGATACCTGCTCCGGTAGTCGATATAGCTCAAAGCAGGGCGCAGATACTGGCGTAAGTCCAGGTCAGGCGTCGTGTAGCGCTCAATCTCTGCCAGCGTATACCGGGACGTCATCAGCACCCGGGGAGGAAGGCGTCCTGGCACCTGTGGTTTATCGGCCCGTATCGACTGGCGCAGCACCCTGTCACCAAGGTACCAGAACCAGCCGTACTGGCACTCAAGTAGGACCCTCCCTCTCGTGAGCTCCCTGCTCCGAGCCAGGTAAGGCTCGTCAATGGCATCCCATACCTCCCAGCGAACCTGCAAGAGTTGTTGAGAGCATCAGTAATCGACTGTGAAATAGAACAAAAGCAAATTGAATACATGAGAAAGAGCTCGATATTTACCAGAGAAGCGGCGAGTCTGTCAAGTGAAGCACGGAGAACGTGGATGTTCCCCCGTGCTGTGCCGCCGTAGCGGAAGCCTTCACCCCAGCACAACGCCCGGGGGATGACGTTCGGGTCCTGGTGCCGTGTCTCAGGGGGGTGTAACCCCAACACCTCGTAAGCCCAGAGCTGCAATGAAAACAACGAATCCGTCAATCAGTGCGAATTTTGATAATCAAGTGCGAGTATTGAAATGCATGCAATTAAATTTGAAACTAAGAGTTTTGAGTTTACCTCCCAGACACTCCACAATCCTGAAATGCCTGTCCCTTTCCGCCTAGAGACAGCATTCATGAACGCGTAGCAGCTTCCCAACGCTGCCCCTCCCCAGTCATATCTCGCCGCCCTGGCGAAATCTCTCAAACCTCCGAGATAGGAGAGATGCACCCTGTTACGCCTGTTTGGGTACAGTGATGCCCCAAACAAGTATAACAGGTAGCACCTCGCCTTCCGAGCTGCGTCCTCCTCGTCAGTCGGCTCGCCCAATCCCTTCGTCTTGAATTGGCCATATGTGGCCGTCTCTCCCTCCTTGTTGGGCACGAAGCCCAAAAACCACCTCAGCGCCGCATCATCCCTGCCAATCCCAGAGTCGAATGGGATCGGGTCTCCTCCCACCTGCAGCCCTGTGATCGCTGAGAAGTCCAGCGGCGTCATCGTCGCCTCTCCGAAGGTGAGATGGAAAGAACTCGTAGAGTCCCTCCACCTCTCGGCCAGTGCTGTCACCACAGCATGGTCGTGCTGTGTGCCCGTGAGAGTCGGGATGAACCTCCCAAACCCGGCCAGATCCACCAGAGCCTTCACAGAGGCATGCAGCTGCTGGTATATCTCCCAACTGGAGCCCATGCCTCCATGAGCCTTCAAGCGCAAATCACTCTGCACACAATCAACAGACAAGACAAGCAATCAGATGTTAGTCCAATCTCTTATTCAGATTCAGTCATCAACAAGCAGTAATTCAATCATTCAATGCGAATCGGGTTTATTAATTGCTAAAAGTGCGTGAAAACAATGAAGCAAGAAAGTAAAAGCAAGTGTACCGTCAAGCAGTCTGTCGAGAGGTGGACCTCAGGGTCCAGTAGCACCTCCTCTCCAAAGTACAACTCCCGTTGGGGAGTGTAAGCATCTGAAGCGGAAGGCACGAAGAGGTGCACCGGTGGAGCGTAAGTCGCCGCATCAAAGGCTGGTCTCCCCCTCCTCAGCCACAGTCTAGCAGCCTGGACCACCGTCACTCTCCGTCCAGCTGCCCTCTCCTCCTCCTCAGCCTGTGTCCTCGCCTCCTCCGCCGCCTCCTCTGTCTCAAACTCCTCGCAAAAAGCCCTCGCCGCCTCATCCTCAGCGGCGGCCTCCCGTAGCATCGCCACCTCTCTCTCTCTGCTCTCAACTACAGCCTCCCTCGCTGCATCTAAGATCCCCGGGGCATCTGCTGCAGCCGCCATCACCACCTCCGGCGGCGCGTGCTCAAGGTAATCCTCCCGAGAGATCCCAACCGGCCCCTGATTCGCCGGTCTACTACTCTGACCCCGAGTCAGTGACTCCCCACCAATCACCACCGCCTTCCCCCTATCCACTCCGCTAGGCTGCTGGCGAGGTCTCGGCTCTATCCTCCAGCGGTCAACCCTAGTCCTGGTGACCCCGCTAGTACCCTCCGCCCTATCCCCGCCATCGCCGCCGCTCGTCCCCCTCTCCTCAATTGTATCCTCACTACCGTCGCTGTCCACGTCGTGGACCTCCACCATCTCCATCCCCTCTCCCCTCTCCTCTACTCTCTCTGGTGCCGGGCCACCATCACCACTACCCCCACCACCGTCACCACCGGCATCACCACCGTCACCACCACCGGCATCACCACCCTCACCACCACCAGCACCACTACCCTCACCACTCCCTCCACTGCCACCCTCTCTCTCCCTCTCTCCTTCTTCATTTCCAACCGCCTCCATGGCCATGGATGGTGGCACAGCCTCTGATGGCCCCTCAACCGCCGGGCCAGGGCCTTGAGCGCTCAAGCTTGGCGGTGGCAAAACCACCGCACTACCACTGTTGCCTTCCCTCGACGTCGGCGAGTCCACCGGAAGCCGTGACTCATCGGGATTCTCCATAAAAACCGATCTAAACGTGATTCGAACCTTAATTGAACAGAAATTGGACCGAGACCGTGCGGGAAAACCCTAGGAATTGGGGGTTTTCGATTTTGTAGAAAATTTGAGTGAGAAACGAATGGGTTTGGTTCGGAATCGCGAGAGGAGTATGAGGATTTGATTTCGGAAAAGTTTTGGAACGTTATGAAGGTTGATCGGAGTAAAAAAACGGATTTAAACGGACGTTATGTTTCTGAACCGTCGTCCCCGATCAGGGGTCTAAGCGCTCAAGCTGGACCTTTTGAGCGTTGGAGGGTCAACTTGTGAAGTTGAGCGCTCAAGGCTTTGGAGTTGAGCGCTCAAGGGAGGGTTGAGCGCTCAAGGGGGAGGACCCTGAGCGCTCAAACCCAATCCTGGCAGGATTCTTGGCTTCTTTTGTAAGCTTTGCAGGGGCATTTTGGGCATCCCTTATGTTTGTTAGTATACTTTGGACTTGTCGGTGCCAATCAACTGAACGTGTAATGATCCAAGGATCTAAAATCTCGGAAATTGGTCGCGCCAGACCGTGTTAATCAATCAAGATGTGTTGTGTATCATGTTTTCGCGTTAGCGTATGCGCGAAGTATTTTGACTGCGGTTTGAGAGCTTTGGGCTCATTTAAATCATTTTCTGAGGGCCACGTGCTCGTTTAAATCATAATGCACCAATCATGTTTTCGCGTTAGCGTATGCGAAGTGTTTTGACTACGGTCTAAGGGCCACGTGCTCGTTTACATCATCATTTTGAAAGCCACGTGCTCGTCTAAAATCATGTATAGCAATCATGTTCCAAGTCAATCTCATTAATCATCTGAGTTTTTGTTGATCGCCCAACTGTCATGCCGCTAAAACCATCATATTTATGTGTTCGGTTCAACAGCGTATCGATTGTCTCGTTGCTCAGTAGACAATCATCTTATCATTGGCTATCTTGTTGCTCAAGGGATAGCCCCATTAAATTTAGCCTCCTCGTTGTTCAGAAGGTAGCTACACAATCACAATCACAATCACAATCGCAATCACAATCACAATCACAATCACAATCTCAATTATTTGCTTCATTCGCTAAGGCGTTTCACGACCCGGGAAGGCTCGTTGATTCGTGTTGTATCATTTGTCCTGAGGGACCAAACTTTTTGATCAATCGTCCTGAGGGACAGGAGAACCCATTGCATTCGTTTGATGCCCCCAGGAACTACGCCGGTCTGATCCCTACAGTGGGGTACGTAGGCAGCCTGAATGGCACGACCGATTGATTTTGAAAGTGTTTCCTTTTGGCAGTTTGAGAAGTATTACGGATGAAGAGTTGGGTGTCTATATCTTGGACATTACTCATACCAAATCAATGGTATCGAGTCTCATCCAAGAGGGGCAACTGTAGACACCCCAATTTTGAACCCGAAATACGCCCATGCATCTCCGATGATGAAACGGATCAATCACAATTACCTGGAATTGGTGAAAATGATTTGAGTTTGACCAAAACCAACCAAACACTACCCAAGCAATCAAAATGTGCCAAACCAACCCAAGCATTGTTGAACCAAGCCAAACCATCAATCTGCCATCTATAGCCTTGAGCGCTCAAGCCCATGGCTTTGAGCGCTCAAACCCCTGAGGAGCACCTTGAGCGCTCAAGTCCACAGCCTTGAGCGCTCAACCCCCGTCCAGTCAGCAACTTGCAGAGTATCTCATCATGAGATTTCCTGCATGGGAGCGTCTGTGGTTGATCTTATATGATCCCTATACGTATAATACACCCCACCAACTCCGAAAATACACAAAAAATACTCCCAAACACCCAAACCCACTTCTCTCTCTCTCCTTTCTTCCCTCCCACTCACTCTATAAAACCACCCATTGCCCCCTGGTTTGAGGGACGATTTCCACCACTCTTTACCTTCAGTTTCTAACCAAAGAACCACTGCTCTCTCTCCCTCTCTTCAAAACCATCCTTCTACCATTAAAACCACCTACAATACCATCCACAAAACCCAGAAATTCGACCTTTGATCATCTGTCAACCGTCTACATTGTCCAATTCGTACAGAATACAAGCCAAGAACACCCATAATCAACCTCTCAAAGTCCAGAATCAAGCTCAAGTCTCAAACATTTTCCAAAAGGTAGTAAAAATGTGATCAACTCACTGTTTTGGTCTTTCTGAGGAAGGCTAGTGAGTTTAAGCAAGATCTCTATACTTGCATTGAACTCACAAAGGCCAGAAAGTTGCTTAAAAACCTTTTTCAAATTTGCAGTTACAGCAGGTTTGAGCGCTCAAGCCTCTGGCCTTGAGCGCTCAAGCCTAGTTCTGAACAGGCCACTGTTTTGCTAACTTCTGAACTTCTTTTTTATTTTGATCACTATTTAAGAGTTAATTGCGTTAAATTAGCTCTCAAAATAGTTTATTCCTACACCAAAACTACATGCATGAATGCAAATTAACCATTTTATAGTGATTAAACATCAAAAACTTCAAATTCCTTATATTTGATTGCAAAACAGTGGTTGTCAAACCTTTTGAAACTTTGTTTTCTGTCTTTGATGGTCCTGAGGAAGTATGGAAACCAGTTTAAAGGTTAAACAGTGGAAAGCCATGTTATGGCTTGAGCGCTCAAGGTCAGATCTTTGAGCGCTCAAGCTGTTCTTGGCCTATTTGCAGTTTTCCAGTAATTCTGGTGATGGCTTATGGTTTAATTCTTTGTTAGTGTATATAAGTTGTCAGTATAGTGTTTGTGGTCTGGATTCCTCTCTCTTGCAGAATTGGTTTGAGCGCTCAACCCATGAGCCTTGAGCGCTCAAGCTGGTTCTAAAGCAAGTTTGTTTTAAGCACTTTCTGATGATTTTTAAAGAGAAGTGATGCTTGTGTGATCTTTCTGTGATGTATTTAAGTCTTAAAGCAGCATCAAATATCAAAAACCAACAAGGAAAATGTTCGGGTGGAATGAGGGTTGAGCGCTCAAGTCACCACCCTTGAGCGCTCAATCCCCATTCTGGAATCCAGATTGCAAACAGTTTAATAAGTCTTATGTCCATGATTTCTTGGGTTATTGTACGATTTCTGTTGTAATTTATTTCTGTGAATATTTGTAGTATCATGTTCATCATCCATGTAGATCGCACGCACAAGCATCCACAGTAAAATCGCATCTCTTGCATGTTTTGTTGCTATGTGATTCCCATCCCCGATTCCCATTTATGTGAATAAATCAAATTTTAAACATTTCCAAAATCCCACAAAATATTGAGTAGAGACCGGTTCACGGACCGGGCGAGAGGGGTGCCGTAAAACCCTTCCCCTCTCGTAACCAAACCCCCGAATCCGAGAAATCTGTGGTTCCGTCATGATCAGTAAAATCTCTTTTTATGGGTAATGAGTCATATTTTTTATCGGTTTCTCGGGTTCGGACCTCAAATCCGGGTGGCGACTCTAACAAATCACAATCCTTTTCGAGCAATCTCGGTGGGCCGTCCACAGTTAGCCTATCATGTGCTACACACTAAAAGGTAAGAGGAAAGTACCCCCAATTGGAAACAATGGAATGCCAAATATTCAGCAGGTTAAAAGGACTCATACTCACAGTGGAATTCTATTCACTGAACAACAACCAAACCAAACTTTCCGAACCAAAAACTAATTCAAAACAACTAAAAACGAATTCAAAACTGCATTAAGAAATACCTGTGGTAACAAATTTCCAACTCAAAAGTCCATCAAATTGGCTGCTCAATACCCCCAGAATCCACAAAATCTGCCAAGATAATGAAAGCTACAGGATCTTTAGATGGTAAATTTTACCAACACCGAAATTCAATGGGCAAAGGGAGGGAATGTGCAGCTTCCAAATCTAAGCAAAACAGTTGAATGAATCTAATCAGCACATTCGACGGAGAAAGACCAAGATTATGACTCGATCAGAATGCACATGCGCAAGATACCTAAGATCTGGACTAAAAGAGATAGTCAACTAGTCTAGCTTTAACTAAATCTAAAAATACCCGCAGAAACGTGATAGAAACCAAAGAAACTCAAAGTTAGATTAATTCAATCCACAACACCATGAAATTGGAAGATAAATGTAACTGAGAAGGCAATGATCTAGATGTTGAAGAAGACTGCCGCTACCTAACAATGGCTGTTGGCATCGGCGGTATCGCACCTTCTGTTGGACAGTTCAGAGCAAACCCTCTCTTTCTAGGTCAGGTTTAGAATTAGGGTACCGCACAACTTAAATGAACAATGACCAAACGAAATCGGAATAATTGGTAATTTTTGGACTAGGCAGAATTAATATGTTTCCTTAAAAGTCCTTCAATTTTTGTAACCAAGAATTTGAAAATGGAATAATATTTTGCGAGAACTAGATTTACATCATAATAAATATAGTGCATGGTCCTCTTGAAAACTGTGTGGAATTAGTCGTAAGCATTTAAAAAGGCCATATGTGACTCCTTGATACCTATTCCAGGGGCCACTCCCTTACAACTTAAGCTATTGGAACAAATGGTTGTCTAGTATAGCATGTCCATTATAGGGCTTATTTACCTTTTTGGTCCCCAATGTATTAGCGAGTGGCCAATTTAGTTCCCAATGTTTACATTTGAACAATTTAATCCCCAATGTTTAAAATGTGCGTCAATTTGGTCCCCACCCCTAACGCCGTCTAGGTGATCCGTTAAAAGGGAGGTTTTTTTTGGTATTTCACTCCAACTCATCAGATGTTTCGTCCCCACCCCAATTCATCATATGTTTCCCCTCTCTCACATCAGACAAGAAGTCTGCTCAAACCCTTCTCCCATCAACAACAGTTTTTCCAAACCCTTCTCCCTCATCTTATTCTCCAATAGATCGAGAGTCCTAGGATTTGCTTGCCTTCCAAGTGAAAAGCTCTCGTCGGCCAAAAAAATTACCACTCTCTCATCACCATCCTCAAAACTACTGTACAACCTAGCACAGCGACGGCGCCATCGTGAATGAAAATCGGGCCCAACTTAGATGGCAGAGTAGAGATGGTGGCACTGCCGCTACGAAGTAAGACGTTGAGGGAGGAAAAGTTGGCCAGATTCATCCGCGTAGCACTCGTTGTCTCTCTCTTAGTTGCACGAAGCGGGAGCGGATGCGGGGACGGGAGCAGGAGCGGGTGCGGGGGAGCGGAGGCACCTAGAAGTTCCCAAGGTTGGGAGCGCTTAAGGAGCGTATATATCTCATATTTAAATATGTATATAAAATATCTTTAAATATTGAACCATTGAAGGAAAAATGATACTTATTGAGAATTTTCCCATCTTAAAGGGTAAAACTTTTGGAAGTTAGGTATTTTCAATTTGCAAAACTTCTTGACTCATGTGATTTTCATATTCTTATTTCCACACCCCTAAAAGTATGAGAATAATTCTTTAATGGCCCAATAAGCTCCCATCCTAGTTAGGAGCGAGCTCCCATCTCAAGGGGAGCGAGCTTCCGTCAAGCTCCCATCTTGGGAGCGCCGATTCGAGCTCCCGTCTTGGGAGCGCACCCATTTTAGAAGGTTCCTGCAACTAAGGTCTCTCTCTCTCTCTCTCTCCACCTTCACAACCACTTCAGCCTTGATGGCCAAGGTCACAAAGACTTCGTTTCGACGAGGGTCACCGTTGCTTACTGGGAACAATCGACTGATTTGCTTTCTAGGAACAATTTCAGTTGGTTTGTTGAGTCACCTTGAAATCATTGAGATTGTTTTCTGGGAACAATTGATTGGTTTTGGAATTTTCAATTTTTCGATGAGAACAATCTACTGGTTTGTGAGGCCAATCAACTGGGTTTGGATTTTTCATAATTTTTTTTTTTTGGTTGTTTGTGAGAATGACGAAACTAATTTGGGTTTGCACTTTAGCCATAGATTGAAATATCTTCTTTTAGGGTTAGATTTGGATTTTTTTTTTGTCCAACATTTTTGGTCTGGGAGAAGAACAAGACGAAGAAGAAACGAAGAAGCAATAATCTACTTTACTGATTTGATGTTCTTAATTGGTAGGAGTTCTAGATAGTTGAGACAGACTCTTCTTCTTTTTTTCTTTTTGCCATTTTTCGTTGTAGAAATACAAGAAGAAAGAGAAGACAAAAGCTGAGTTCTTGATGAATCGTTTTGGTGAAATACCAAAGATACCCTCCGGTTTGACGGATAAGATGGACGGAGTTAGGGTTAACGATTAAATCGACACACATTTTAAATATTAGGGATTAAATTGGACAAATGTATACATTGGGGTCAAATTGGCCAATTGCTAATACATTGGGGACCAAAAAGGTAAATAAGCCCCATTATAGCATCAAACTTTTGATATGGAAGGTGTTGGGATCAAGACCCTTCACCTGAATTTTACCACCAAGATGTTTTTCAAGCGCACCTTACCATTTTAGTGGTGGTCTTCTATTTCCAATGTTTATCCATGGTCAAAAAGGAATTGAACACGCTGGAGGGCATCAAAGCCTGCTATAAACTCTTGAGGCAATATCGTTTAGCCAGCTCTGGTATTTGGTGGTGCTATCTGTGGATCAAATATATTCTTCGTTGTTAATATAACAAACGGTTTGCTAAACTTTGTGGCAACCTCTACCTAGCTTAAGACATTGCTCATCGATGTTTAGGCTAATACTCACCACCACGGATATGCATGTGCTACTACAGTTTTTTAACAGTCATAATGCAATTACTATATAAGAATCACTTGCTTTGTATTTGAACAAAAGCAGCATATGGCCAGCAGCATATTCTAGTTCTTCAAGGAAAGTGATGGCTCACATAGTTTTGACTTTCGTCAACTTGTAGCTGCACTTTATGGCACATTAGGTACTTAAATTCGGTATCAAATGCTGCTTGGAACTAGAATTTGGGCCATTTAAAGCCAAATCTTTCATTTGATTAGAGGATCCGTGGAACCAAAGACCAATAATTAATCAAGACATGGTTCAAATAACTTCATCGTCCTAAAACATAGAAACTGCGGAAACAAATTTGAAGTACAGATCCCAACATCTCATTAACTTACTCACGATGTTCAATTCGGCAAGTTTATGAAACCCTTTGAAACTTTACTACCTTCTCAAGAAAGTTCCTCATTTCCTCAAGAGTTAAATGGCAACAACCAATTAACACCTTTTTCAACACTTAGCCATTTTCAAGAAAATACTTTAGCAGGTTCAGCTCATCATCTTCTCCATGAAATCGAATAATTATTAAGATTTCAAGGAGTGAGAAGACACAAGTAGGTGCCTTTGGGGTTCACCCCAGCTGAATTCATCCATCAAAACTTCAAATGCATGATCCTTGGGAAAAGAGAAAAGAAAATATCAGCAACAGTGACTAAGATCCTACAGTAAATCCCACTACCCAGCTAGAATTAACTCTGTTGTAAATAATGGTGAATGGAATCAGCCTAGAAGAAGAAATCCCATTATCCAGGAAATCATAGTCTACTCTAGATAATTTGAGTCCTGTGTTGATAAGGAGGATACAATTATTTCTAGGCCATCAGTGAGTTGGTTTGAAGTGGATTGGTTCAAGCACTGTGTTCCTAGATGGGCAGTCATTCAATGGATGGTGTTTCAAGGTAGATTTGGTACATTGGATAGGCTTGCTAAATGGGGGACGGTTGCTCATATCCCTTGTGTGCAGTGTGAAAGGTTTGAGGAAAGTCATTCCTAGCTTTTCTTTGCTTGTTCTTTCTCTGCTGGTGTGTGAAGTGAACTTCTTAAGTCATTGCGGGATCCACGTACCCAAGCTCGGTTAATATAATCTAGAGGTTACTCCACCTTTAGCCAATTGGTTTTAGGTTAGAACTCTCCAAGAAATCTAACATGGTATCAAAGCTCTTGTTGCAAGAGGTCTTGCGTCTTTGTTCAACTTTTTCCCCTGTTTGATTTTGCTTCTCCCTTCGTATTCTATATTGCCCTATCTATGAAAATATACATCTCCACGAACAAGACGGGGATTGCAGGTGAGGGGGGGTGTTAAATAGCCTGGTATACATTGTTGGGCCCATTTTCTAACAGCTTAAGCTATTGGGACAACTGGTAACTTAACATGGTATGAGATAGAGATGGGTAGGGTGCATGTCTCTAGCTTGCATGCGGCAGGTGCTCCCGAGTGAGCGCGATGCACGTGAAGGAGGGTGTGAAACAAAGTCCCATATCGTCTGAGTACCAAGAGTAATATGAAATATATAAGCGTGAGGGCACCCTCACTTCACGTGATCGAGTGTTTGTGACATTAGTTTCAAAAGATTGAGTCTTTCTATTGATTTTTCTAACACTATAGTTAACCTATTATCCCTTCTATTTATGATAAGAGAACTGTGAATTAAATTGATTAAGGCTTAGTTTCCCTTAAAAAGGCCAACTTGGCTTTTGGGACTTTTAGACAAGTTGTTTCCATTGATTTGGACTATTAGTTGATGTATGTGAGGAGACCTGTCTCGAAATCTGTATTTTTGTGGGCTTTTTCCCTTTTAACAATAAGGAAACTAAGCCTGAGACATGTTATGGATATGATAAGTTTGATGCTCACGAATTATTGAATAATACCACTGTCACAATTCCTGGAATCGCCACTTATGTAAAGGGATCCATTTTGCTCTCAATTTATCTTTCAGTAATAGTTTGGTATGTTGAGGGAGCAATTAATATCTGTTTGGGGAAGCTAGCCATTTCTATAACGGCTAGCACCTTGCATAATACAAGCTGAATACTAACAATTAGTGCTTCCAGTTTGAATAGAAATAGAAGCAGTGAAACGAGCATTCTCGTGAATATGAACTTACGATTAACAACTAAAAAGTTTCTCTCTATTATGCTACCTAAACTTCTAGTTTGGCAGACATCATAGATCAACCAATGCTGTCATTCGTTTTCCAACAACTGTACAAGGTAAATATATAAAAAGGTTGATTTGTATATTTGACCCCCTTAACTATGCCAAGGCAACCTTCTAAGAGATCACAACAAAGAAATCATAGATACCCAAAAATAAAAGAGATCAGGACATGTTCAATGACATTTTGAATAGATTGACCAATGCCGTCGTTGGTTTTCCAAGACATGTACGACGTAAATATATAGAGTTTGATCCGTTTATTCGATCCATTTAACTATGCTCAAGGCAACCTTATAACAGATCACAACAAAGAAACCCTGCATCCCCAAAATAAAAGAGATCATGACAGTTTTATGATATTTTGAGCGCCTTTCAAAATAATAATAATAATAATAATAATAATGATATCGTGAGCAGCAACTACGAATGGCCTTGTCCCTTACAAGAATGATTCCCAATAATTTTGTCATCTGATTTCTCGAATAACACTAGATTTCACTCTCTTCCCTTCCTTTGGTCAATCCTCCTCAAACAAACTTGAGTACATTCCTAGCATAAGAATTAGATGGCGGGGCGAAGGGACTAAGGGAGTAGGACTTAGCAACACATCCAGTAAAGAACTAACTAGGATCCACATCCCTTAAACTTTCTAACTGGCAATCCCCTTTTAAAGACAATTCAATCATAGAAAAGGAAATCTTATTGCACCGTTGTAGTCGTATTGATCCGTGGATCAACAGAGATAAAAAACAAAAAGAAATCATGCATATAAATGTTAAGAAATCGGCCAAACCAACAAACACCCAACACGCAAAGAAATCGATAACTGAAAACAACCACCCAAGACACCGAGATTTTTACATGGTTTCCCAAATGTGTAGTCGAGAAGTGAGAACATCCACATGGCTCGCACTAATTTCACTAGTAATTCAAATAAAGAGAGGAAAAGGCTACAATACACACCCCTTATTTGGGTGTGTATATATACACACCCCTATAAAAGTTACGATTTTTTTTTATAAAAGTGACGAGATACACTAAAATGTTACAAATCATAGAAAATGTTACGAATTATATTTCTGAAAAGTTACGAAAAACTAAAAAATGTTACGATTGCCAATGAGGTGGCACAACATGGACCATACAATAGGTGCGTATGGTACACACCTTTAGGGTGTGTATTCTAGCCATACAAGTTGCATCGAGTAGAAGTTGCATCGGTTGCCGCTGTGTATAGCAAAGTATTTATAGCTTATAACAACTACTGCACTATTTATAATCGCGACCAAAATCGAATCAGGCTTCACCAGCTTAACAATAAATTCAGAAAATAAAAGCTCAATAGAATATTATTCCCTAGTTAGATGGTTCCTGACGAATTTTGTTTAGTTTCCTTTATTCTGATTATTTTAACTCATTTTGTCGTAAACAAAAACATCAAATTTACAGGTACTTGCTTACCTCTGTCATTCTTATCCTCCTTCTCTCTGTTTCTTCTTTCCGCAACTTGAACCAAGCCTCTCTGTCGCTTCCATTTCTCCGGCAAATCCATTGCCGTCGGCGAAAAATTTTCCGGAATTGAGCCGTCGCCAGCTGTACACCTTCACAAAGCGGAGCTACTGAGGGCTCATTAACCGATTCAGAAGCACAATAAGCAAAGGCAATTCCCGAATTCGGTTTCCCATGGTCCAGTCACGGGCAAAGACAAGCACAAAATTGTAATGGAACTGTTTCTGGGGAAAAATGAAAAACGTGTTTACCAAACAAGTCGCTTTTTCTATATCTTTTGTTTTTCCTTTTCTCCCGTGTATAATACACATAAAGCGTGTGTACGAAGCACGTTTTTAGAAAGCATGTTTGGTAATCACACTTTCAAGTTGAATTAGGATTAACTTAGTTTTTTGGGTTAATCCCGTCTAAATTACTGTGAAAGCGTGAAATGGAATCACGTTTTCCAGAAAACGTGTTTGCCAAAACGTTTTCACGTACTTTGAGAATAAAGTTTAAAAACAAGCTTTTTAATTAATAAAGTTCTAAAGAAGTAAAAATCGTTTCCCTTTCATTAAATACTGTAGTAATATTATTTTCGTTATCCTAAAAAAAAGAAAAGAAAAATGGTGAAGTTTTGATTGGTGCAGGTTCACATTTTGGTACAATCCCAAAGATGACACTTTACGTTATCCTAAAAAAAAACTTAGGAAACTGATGTATATTTTAATTTCGGATTTAATTGTGGTTAATTTAAAATAATAAAATCACTTTAGAATAGCTTATAAATGTTTTTGAAATACTCTTTGTGGCATCGAACTCGAAATGATAGTCATGGGGTACGAAAATACAAAAAATGTACTACTCCTACAAAGAGAAAAAAACAAAAAAAAAACAAAGAGTAGTTTTCAAATGAAAATTTATCTCTTTGTTCGGCACCCTCGGGTCCAAATCCTGCCTTTGCCCCTCATCCACCGATCGGAGATAAGTCTGATACGCAGAGGATACACCGTAGTAGCATTCTAATCGAGTCTATTGCAGTCATACGAGGGGATCTATGAATCTTATAGTGACCACGAACTTCAACTTCACGGCTTTCTTATTTGTTTACATCTTTGTAGTATTATTTTGGTGTTCATTGTCTTTTGTCCCGCGGCCGCCTAATTGATCATGTTAGCTATCCAAGGCACGGACACAGAATCTAAAAAATACATCAAACTTCAACCTCATGGCCGAGAGTTCTAATTTCGTGGCCGCAAATTCAAGACTACACAATAGGTACAAACTTTGTAGGTCGCTTTGGCCCCTCCCAAATTCTAATTTATGTATGGCTTGAACTGTTAAAATGCTGGTTGAGTCTATTTTCTAATCGAAGTGCTTTACCTCCAATATCAATTGTACACTAAAAGATGCAGCCATTTATTGGTAGTAGGTTGAAAACATTATCCTTATAAATCGGACCCAGACCTGTGTTATAGGAGTATCTTTGAAAATATATAAAAAAAAATTTGTAATAAAAGATGGTGGAAGCGAACTTAATATAATTAGGAAGTTTGGTCAATGAAAGTCAAATTAGGTTTTGTACAGTTTTTTTGTGCGGTCATTTATCATCCCTAATCTATTACATTGGGGGAGGGGGGAATGAGACTTGATCCCGAGATGTAGTGTGGGCATCTAAGAGTTCTTTCACATGAGCTAGCCATCACTTGCTAGGTTTTGTACAGTTTGCCCTCGACAATGTGTATTGAGCGAATGTGCCAAAGTCCCAGAAGCACTTGTATTTGCCATGAGTAAACATTCAAGTATCAAAAATCCATTGCAAGTGCAATCATGAATGCATTGATTGTGCTACAAATCTAAGAATTTCTCCAATAATGGAGTCAAATACTAGTGGAGCTCCATTTGTTCAAATTGACATTATATTCCTTTTCAGCCTTACCGTAAAATGGAAGTCAAATCATACATGAATTTGAAGACAACCAATTTGCTTCAAAATTGTCGTCAAGTATCAAATATAAAAGTCGCCTTTTGGATTATGGAAAATAACGTTTGGATTTTATTTATTTATTTATTTTACATACTGAGAGCAAATTTGAAACCATGGTTGGAACAATGTGAGGGTGTCAAATTTGAAGGTGTGAAATTGCCACATCAGCCTTAAAAAAAAATTTGACATCTCTAAATTTGGAGTAAAGATTGGAGATGCTCTAAGCCTACATGTTCTTGTTGCAACAAATAAGACCAAAATGTAGGTCAGGGCATCAAAACATAACTAGTTTTGCAATTTGGATGCCAAGAGGCAAATGATTTCAAGGCCAAGAGGCGTCTTGCTGTTCAACAAAATAGTTGACTGCTTGGTATTGTTTTTGTTTTCTTAAATTTCATTTTGCCTGTTTTCGAAATAAAACCAATGAAAAGTTCAACAAAGACTCATCTTCTTGCACTTAGTGAACTATCTTGAAGCCGACCTTAAGAGTTTTTTTTTTTTGTTTTTTTGAAAGGGACCTTAAGAGTTTGAGTAGACATGTTTCCACCACACTTTACTTGGGATGTTCACTTTTCATGGTTACATCAATTATGCTTCGGATAGGCTTGGTTGGCTTCCTTTCTTCGTTTTGGTTCGTGCATTACTAAACACAACTTGTAATTATCTTTTTTGTTTGTTTTTTTGTTAGGGAGCTTGTTTAAGGGAATAAGAATGTTGTTGCCAAGTTTGGCTTAATGCCATGTCAGTCGTTCTTGTTCAGCATTTTTGTGAAAAGCGTACTTGCATAATTTCTAGCAGATGGAGAAGTTTTTAGTTAATGTTGTATGTAATTTCAGCTTTCCAACATGAACTTGTATTCAGATCCTTATGGATTGATATGAGCGTGGTACGCAAATTGACCTGTTTACCTTACTTGTTATGGTAAAACACTAAAACTATCAAATAGGAGTGAGTTTGTGCTTTTGTTAGTGGTAATACATTTGGTTACATGGGATTTGATCTCTTACATACCCCTTAAAGCTCTTGTTTTAGGAAAAAAGAGAGAGAGAAGGTATTACAATAAAGCTCGACATCAAACATCACAACATTCGAAATTACATATACCAACGTCCCCATACTATACCACATACACATCGCCATAGACAGAACAACTCCTCAAACTCACCTACTACATTCTTTTCTTTTTTTTTGATCGGCAACAAAAGTTTATTAAGGAAACTCGATAAAGGGTACATCGAGCGGGGAGAAAAGATCCAACCAAAAGTTGGAGCACCCAGAGGGCAGAGCCTATACACCCATGGGCCTAAAGTGCCCAGATTAAACAATAAAAATACACCCAAAGGCCTAAAAAGCCCAAATTAAACATTAAAGCGCAAATAACCTAGCCCAAACAAATGGGCTAAGCCCACCCCTAAGAAAACCCTAAACCAAACCCTACACCAAAGTGCAAAATATCCACCAAAACAGCCACCAAAGCACTGACAGCCAGCACCACCACGACAGCCACCGCCATCACAAAACCACCGAACCACCACCGGTCAAACCAAGTGGGGCGGAGCCAAAAACCATCAAATTCCACAAGCCGTTAAGCAACAACCACGACACCCAACAACAATCGTAGCGGGAGACCACGACGGTAACCACCCCCATCGACACATCACCACGCCGTTAAGCCGAAGCCGGAGATCCCGACAGAAAACCAGCCGGAGATGCTCTTGGAAAAGGAAACCGAGTAGCCAAGGTAGGGAGAATGGAAGACCCACTGAGGTGTATGGAAAGGGGGTCGAAAACAAACAGATCTGGAGAAGGGAAGAGACAGGAAGAAGAAACTCACTGAGAGCAGCCCTCGTCGCCGACCGAGACCCCCACGCAGAGTCACTTATCAATTGGTAAAGTGACCCAGAGGAACCCAGACGCTGAGAACCATGACACCGATAAAGCCACCGCTCCGGAGCCGCCGACCATCAACACACTCTGCTACCGATCGATTTTTTACATGTAGAGGGAGAGTAGATCAGAAAAGGGAAAATGGTGGGAGGAGAAGATGGAAAGATAGAGAGGGATAGAAGAGGAGAAATGGAAAGGAGGGGTGGGGAGGAGGAGGTGTGGCGGATCGTCTCCCCCGCCCAGAGAAAACTAGATCTGGTTTGTGGAGGAGAGGCTCTGGTTTTCTAGAGAGAGAGAAAGTGAGAGAGGTTCGCTATTACATCATAACTCACCTACTACATTCTTACACAAACACCACACCACGAAAATTGAATAAACCAAAAAATTGAGTAGAAAAAAGTACGAGACTTTGTGTGTGCGCGGAGTATAAAACTAGTTCATTATGCATATATACATTCACTCTAAAGTAATCTTGCGTACATTTTTTTTAAGAAGTAATAATTTAATAAAAATATAAGAACTAAAACACACTGACCATTTCTAATAACATATAACATACCAAATACTCATAAATCATATAACAATTTTTTAGGCACTCACAACCATATGGACAAATACACAAAGAAGAAAGCTTTAGCTTCTTTCATTTTACCACACACCATAAGCTAGTGGACACATACAAACTACATAAATATGCAGTTACATAAATAAAGGGTTTCATGCACATGGTACCATACTCTTTACCAAAGTTTGGCTACCACACCAGCTCTGCTAGTCTGTGCAACAATCATCCAGGCCCACAAGCACCAGCTCTGCTACCTAGCAGAAGTTTCCTATGCACCTATGGCCTGCCAGCTCGATTAACCCCTGTAGTAATACTATTATGGGTAGCTACTGGTACACAACATCTATAACGTGCTTTGACGAGTTTTAACAACTTGTTCACCAGCCATACCAAGAGCGGCATGAGTGACTCATCAGAACAAACATCCATACACCCCCCCAACCTCGCGACAGTCCCAAAATTGTTTCCCGAGGAAGCTCACATTTTGACCATACCTCTGGAGATAACTGCTGTCACATAAGCTGCAACTATACATGAAATTGTGAGATACACACTGAATATCATCAGCCACATAAAAAGCTTCTTGTTGATTGGGAATCCAGTCATGGCCAGCATAATAGTGCTCAACGATGCTATTAACACTATGCTGTTAAGAACTAAGTATAAAGCATAAGTGCCGTCGTGTTTTTTTTTTTTTATCGATAAAAGAAGATTTATTAAAGAAACTCGATAAGGGTACATCGAGAAGGGGGAGGGGGAGGGGACATCCAACCGAGGTTGAATGAAAGAAAAAGAAAGGAAAAGGAAACACCCAAATCCTCTAAGCAGCCTAAGCGAAAAATATCCAAAGGAATCAAAACCAAAACAACCACCACTAAAGCCATGCGAAGATCAGCCCCTCTATGCCCTCTATGCCTACTCACGCCAACCCAAACAACCTGTCTCAACAATTACCACTCCAAAATACAGCCGCAACCTACCATCAAAATTCAGAAGGAAACTTTTCTCTCAATAGATTACCTCCCATTGCTTAATCTTTTGAGAGAGTGCTTTGAACTCATCTTCGATCATATCTTTTAAGACTATTTCATCCTCTGGACGAATGGAAACTCCAAGGTTTTTTCTGGTGGTCAAAGTTGCTATATAATCTTCCTCCATCCTTTTCTCTCTGCTGTTGACAGCCTCAAGAGACGTTTGCGAAGGCCTAGATTCAGATTGCCGGTTTACCCCCAAAGAAAAGGATCCATCGATGGAAGGAGACTTATCATTTCTTCTTATTTTCTGTGGGCCCAGCTTTAACCTCCTCGACTTGTCCTCTTTTTTATCCAAGCTATATGTCCTGGAAAAAAGAGTAGCTTTCAAAGGATTATGGCTCCATAAGGAAAAAGATTTCTTACGACTACCTTGTTTGCTTCTTTTTTTCCTCTTTTGACGCTTGATTTCCACATAATTTATGAGAGGGTCAGCATAAATGAGGTCTAAGGATTGGCATTCAACGCTATAGTCTGATTGAAAATCTTGATCCCAATTTGCCTTGCCTGAAAAGGTTGAGTTCTGAATATGATCACTTCCTCCGTAGCTCATGCAAACCCCTCTGTCTCGACCTTGAGAGGAATGGGCAAAAGATTCCACCACTAACGATTCTAAACCCACCAACGAGTCTAATCTGTGAAAAGAATTTGAGTTTGCCTCATTATTTCCCCCATCATTCTCCGCAGCTAATTCATGAGCCACCTCTGGAGCATGGGAGTGTTGGTCTTCTTTGACACTCCCAATGATTTCTCCGAATTCCTTTAAATGGCGTGTTGATAAAACCTTGTGAGGTGGGTTCTGCTTTAGTATTCCTTCCGGCCTACCATCTGAAAGAAAGACTTCCACATCATCTTTTTCTGCCTCTCGATTATCATGTCCTCCCTCTACAGAGCCATTGTCCCCTACAACAGATAGAGAAAATGTAGGATGCTCTTCTTCTGTGATATGAACCAAGTATTATACCTGATTCACAGACAGTTGAATAGAATCTACAATCTTATTAGGGGAGGTAGTTGATATCAAAATTCTGGCTTTATCGAAGGCGAGATATTTCATAGTATCATCATCAACTGACAAGAACGTCCCCCATGATTCCCCAATTCTCTTGAATGTGGAGATACGCCACACGTTGAGGGGTATACCTCTGCAAGAGATCCAGGCAAATCTTTCCAAACCAGAGGCTTCACCGTTCCATGGTTTGATGAGATCGAACCATTGATCCCACCCGACACCTTTGATTAAATCATCTCTCAGCTGTTGATTAGAGAAGGTGATGAGGACAAATCTTCCACCCAAAGACCTAACATCTGAGAAGTTAATCTTTGCCAATAAAAGTTCTTGTTTAAGGTCCACCATAGATCTTACTCTGCGAAGGGTGGCAACGGCACTTCTGAACAACCAACCATTGCCCACAGGTTGTAAATTAATGGTTTTCATAGCAGCTTTAGGAAAGTTATCAACACCGATTAAATTAATGGTTTTCATAGCAGCTTTAGGTAAGTTATCAACACCGATTGGGGGCTTTTTACCGATAAGGACCTGGGCAAAAGATCTCCCATTATCCACCAAAACTTCATTATTATGAGATCCACTTCCATTAATCCCTCCCTGGCATGTATTAGCATCAGGTTTGTCGATCTTTGCTTGCTTCAAACCGCCCTTAGCACTAAAAGATGCAATCTTGACAAAAAGTTTCTTATCATCGAGCCATAAACCATTTGCTTTAAGAACAGCCAAATCAGCTGAAACCCGACAGTCATACCTAATAAAACCAAATTTGTTTCCAGTGGCTTTGCTCCTCTTTTGAGGAATGAAGACGTCTTTAACAACCCCATAATTATTGAACATCATCTTTAGCCAAGGTTGACTAGTATTATCTGGCAGATTATCCACAAAAAGTGTGACAAGAGATTGGTTTCTAGAAATACCTCCATGTCTGGTGTGGTTGTTGATGACTGGAGTCCATCTACCATTAGCTTGGTTATCATTTCGATCACCCATTACTCCATAAGAGAGTGCTAAGATCGCCGGAAAAAGTCGCCGGTGGAGAAGTTGCCGGAGGAGAACCGAGGCCGGAAGAGGGCAGCCCACGTTCCAGGGAGAAAGAAACCGAAGGTTGTTACGCTTGAAAGAGCTCCAGAAGCCACAGATCTGGAAATGAAATTCGAAAAAATACCCTCGGAGCCGTCGTGTTTACTCACACCAACACTGTCCAGTTAGTCCAGAATGGCATGTCCCGACTCCCGGAGCTCTGCCTTCATTTGATTCTTGCCCAAAATCCACCAGGTGGACTCAAAATAGATTGATAAGCCATGGTTGCTGTAAGGGCGGAGGCCATTATTAAACAACTGCGTACCTGTTAGCATGGGAGGTGTATTTATATATGATATTTGGGTCATAATAACTAGAAATAGTGGTTTTCTATAACTTGATATCTGACCCCATGTACTGACTAATTCATGTTCAATTCCATCGTCCAATAATTGAGGGGCCGATTAAAATTAGAGGTAAAGTACCCAATAAAATTGATAGTACGCAGGTGAGAATTGTAACTCATACAAAAGGTTCGAAAGGCCCCTCAATGCCCTCATAGCTGTCACGTAACTAGTTGGGGCTATTGTGTCTCAATCACAACAATGCTCATCATATAACCCGTTGATCCTAAAGTTCATCCGCGGAAATATACTAGACGTAAATTTTTTGATGCCACAGAATTTTGTTCATGCTTATACCGATGTTTGACAATGTGAATTTTTTAATGTACTCCCTCCGTCCGGATTTGTTAGTCCACAAACATACTTTTTCAAGTCCTAAAATGTTTGTCCATTTTTAAAAGTCAAAGGATAAAGTATGAAAATTTTACTTTTTTGCCCCTTTTCTAAAACTTAAAATAACAACTCAAAAACTAATTTTTTTAAATACTCCCTCCGTCCCTTTTTGTTTGTCATTTTTTGATAATCGTGTCAATTTTCGATCGCTTATATCTTTTAATATCGATCTCCAAATATATGCAATATGGATCTTGTTTAATAGTTTACGATTAATTCTATTATACAAAGTTTTTAAAACGGTGAAAAACATTATAGATTGAAAGATATAAACAATTTAAGATGTATCAGAAAATGGAATAATTGACAAACAAACTGGGACGGAGGGAGTAATGTGTTTACATTTTTGAAATTTTTTTGCACCGTATTAAAGTTCTTAATGAGATCTATCAAACAAGATCCATATTAATAAAAAAATAATTTTTGTAACTATATTATTTTTTAGTTTGAAAATTGCACGGTTCGTAGTAGATTATCAAATTAGAAAGGAGAGAGTATTAAATGGAGGGATTGAGGTTAAAATAGAAAATTAACAAACTCAAAAGGTAATGGAAAAAAAATTGGAATCCCCAAAACGGACCAACAAATCCGGACGGAGGGAGTAAGCGAAAGCCTCGACAAGCCGAAAAAAATATACAAATCGAATCACTTTTTGGGCTTGGGATGGGGCCAATATGAGAGGCACAATAGGACGAATCTGGTGATTACCACTTCGCCGACTCTCAAGTTTATAGCTATGCATGCGTACGAGAGTCAAACTCTGAAAACTCATGAGAGAGAGAGAGAGAGAGTGAACCATCCAAAAGTACCTTTTGTTTTTTAAATTAAAGAAAACAAAATCCCTAATAATTCTCTCC
Source organism: Vaccinium vitis-idaea (assembly GCA_963854785.1). Taxonomy (NCBI): domain Eukaryota; kingdom Viridiplantae; phylum Streptophyta; class Magnoliopsida; order Ericales; family Ericaceae; genus Vaccinium; species Vaccinium vitis-idaea. Next base: position 801,328 of record OY978221.1, read on the forward strand.
CTCTCACGGTGTCTCACCTAATAATTCTCTTCCTCTCTCCTTGTTATTCTCCTAATATTTCTCTCCCTCTCTCGTCCGGATTACCTCTCTCTCCAATTAACTCTCTATATCTATATCTCTCTGTATTAAATTCTCTCACTCTTCCTCTTTTTGTCAACTGGTTCTCTCTCTCTCTCTCTCAATTCCTCTCCCTCTCACTTATTGATTTCTATCTCCCTCTCGATTTAATACTTGTAATTTCTCACTCTCACGGTTAATTTGTCCCTTTCTTGTAGATTCCTTTCCTCTCGGTGATTAACGTTTCCCTTCATTCAAAAAAAAAAAAAAAAATCTTCGCTGTCGATCGAGCTTGAAACATTGAGGAAAGGTAGGGAACTCAATACTTACTTTTTACATAGGATTACTGCTTTCGTGTTACGTTTTTAGTTTTTACATCATACGGTGAGTGAATAAGAGCATTTACGGTGGGAGTTCAAATTGCTAATGAACCGTAAGCATGAAGTTGTATGAAACATAAAAAAATTGTTCATTCTGCGCGTTGTTTCCATTCTGTTATTTTTCGGAATTTTTGAGTCAGATTCGGAGGAAACTCAAAACTATAAAATTGTAGGTCTCGAAAAGATAAGCAGTTTTGATATAGAACTTGTCTCCATCCAAGGTCTGTAGAATTAACTAGTATGATTTTTTGAAATGGAATGCACTCTGCAATTTTGGGACAGATTCGCGACTTTGCTTTGAAACGCGTTTTTACCTTGTTTAAGGTTAAAATTAGTTGCAAATAGTGGGCCGGTCCTACTTTTGGGTTTGCTACCTCACCGGGTCCTGGGCGAATTCCATTGCTGGGTGGGTCCTAGCCAAATGTTGTTTTACCACTTTATCCTTCCTGTTTAGGCCTCTTCCTGTCTACTTTCTTAACACTGTCTTTGGATTGAGCGATTCCGAGAGGAAAGAAAGGAAATGGAAAGGAAACCTTTTCTATCGCACGTTTGGATGGTGCAGGAGGCCCAGTTTGAAAGGGTGAAAGAGCAAAACCCTTTTCAAACTCTAGTTTCCTTTCTCGCCAAAAGTGGTGCAATTCCGTGAGAAACGGATCCTCGTCGACTGAACCTTGCACATGCGGTCCACCCCCTCATCGGATCATCGTCGTACTTGCACAGTTGTCTTCATCTCGTTAAGGCGAAGCTAGATCTGTGATCAAAACTGATTTAAACTATTCTTTTTTTTACTTCTATTTTTCTTTTCAAATATCTTTCTAATTTTTTTTTTACATTTTATTACTTTCAAACAAACCAAAAAAAAAATTAATACTTTCCCAACGGCTGTTGATCCATGTCACACACTCAAGTCACACACCCATGTCATACACTCACGTGATACACTGAAGCTTAAATCTGGAGAAGAAAATGTGTGAATGGTGAAATTGCGGGAGCAGCAAAAATTCCGGCAGTGAGAAACGATTAAATTAATCGTAACCGGTGAACA